>JAWZYT010005862.1:10000-105000 GCA_034508575.1 Petrolisthes manimaculis | reverse complement strand
GTTCATAATCCTAAATTGTTGCTTGTACTGTAAATGTTTCCTTAATTCATCGTAATTTCCTCTTCCAAAGTTATATTTATTTTCTTTATAAGTTTGCTTGGTCCTATCAATGGGATACTGAACTACTGTAGATATTAAAACTTTAATACTATATGATCACTTCTCTTTAGAGGAGATAAATAACATATCTCAGATATTTCTTCACTTGTTCTCGAGAATAGAAGATGAATCAAGGATGGTTATTTGTTCGTCTTGGCCTCTCATTCTCGCAGGTGCAAAGACGTGCTGATGTAAGAAAAATTCCGTAGCAAGCTCTACCAATCTGTAACTCCAGGCAGTTGTGTTCTTGTTGACTGTGTGTGTGTGTGTTGGAAGGGGAGCACCTGTATGTGTATGTGTGTGTGTGTGCGTGTTGGGAAGGGGTTTGATAAGGGTATTGCAATTAATTAATTCTTCCATTCTATTCTTTTTATCAGCTATATTTTCTGTGTGTAATTGACTGCCATTTATTGCATCGTTGCCTGATCACACACACACACACACACACACACTTGAACTCATTACCTTCCTAGAAACGCAATACAAAAATCTGTGTCCAATAAGCAGACTGATGACATGAAAGGATTAATCTATTAAACGTCACAAAATGTCGATAATGTTTGAACGGACAGGTTGTATGAGGCGGCTGATTTTGTTGTAGCCTAATTATAGGATACCAGTTGTTGGACTATAATTATAAGATTTGTAAGATTCTATATGTCCCGTTCTGTAATTTTGTTTTATTATACACTTGCTTGTCGTGGAAATAAAATACACAATGCATAGAATACATAATACGTAAATTACATAATTTTAATCTAATAGCCTACTATGAACATATAAATAGCTATAATAGCCTAGTAGTACCCGGTATGGTGTATATTTCTCCCTCTATTTGCCTTTTACAGTTTTGCTAAGTTTTCAGTGACACTTTTATTACAGTAAAACTAAAAACTAAAACATTTATATAACTAGTGTACGGCTTAATTAAACGAAAAATTAATTCCTTCGGGGCTCACATTTCATTTTATAACCTAACATGATAATTATTTCTGATATATAGGTATTTCTGATAGTGATATAATAAACTTCTTCAAAATTCATATCCCGGATCGACTCGTGTTACATAATTATTGGGTTGGTTCGGGGACCGTAATTATTTGCACCAAGCTACTGTAGTCTGTAGATAGCCTACTTTGTGCTGTTGTCAAGCTAGGTCCCTCGTAACATCATTAAAGTTTTGTTGTTAAAATATGACGGTGATGAATTATCTAGACGAGATAATGCGAGGTATTATTCAACATATGACTATTCCCTGTATCTGAGGTCAACGATAAGATAGACTGCATTGTTGGGGTCAAGGCCAAGTGATATATATGTATATCTCTCGGCCTTGGTTGGGGTGCACTCAGAAATCGGTGGTGTGGTGGTGTGAGAGGGAGCTATAGGGGATATAGTGAACTGTATAGCGAGGGACATGAATAAAGGTTGCTGGGGTAGCTAGGGTAGGAGCCAAGAACATGTCAACAAAGGATGTGTGGTAATAAATAAATTCTCCCGTGTTAAACATCAGCCCTTTTTGGTTGACTGCCATATTGATCCTCTTAATGTAATAGTTTGATGTGTTAATGTAAGACTATGTACTTGAAATGTAGTAATAATTTATGTGAAATTGCAATACAAGAAGAAATGGGTTATTGAATGACAAATTATTACCAAATTTATAGAGTATACAGCAGTTTTCTCGTGTGTCTAGTCCACAGAGCTTTGGATATTCATCTGAAAAATTGCAGAGGTATTTGCATGCCATAGTTACTCTGAATTACGTTCATGATTGATTTTTTTCACACAGAAGTATGCAATGCGATACTGTAGAACAGAAAGTTTGGTTTGATTACAGCATAGCTCTGTCCAGAAGACAAAGGAAAAGTTAAAAATGCAAATTGGAGAGTTGGCCAGAAAGGTAATACGAACAGCACTCGTTTAAATTATTCATCCGTAAGTTTCCTTAACAATGTGGTTTCATGTTATCACTTGCATTGTCCACAGTGACCTTTAGAAACTGTAGAAATGTGCAAGGTATGTTGATGAGGGGGAGGAAGTAAGAAGAACAAGGACAGGGAGAAGTTGAGTGAGAGAACAGGTGGATGTTAGGTAAGGTGGGGGTGAATGGAGAAGGAACACTATTTACGTTTAAACAGACAAATGGAAAGGAGCAAGGAAATGGCGGGGGAGGTAAAAGAAGGCAAGGACCGAGTGCACTGGCATTAGGGAGGAGGATGAAGAGAGAAGGGAGGGGTGAAAAGCATTATAGGGAGGGACCTGAATGGGGTGACGAGGGAGGGTGGGTGGGGGTGGGTGTGAGTTGAGCTGAGCGTGGTACGAAAGCTTCAGAAGTAGTTTTGTTTATATGAGAAATGGTTTCACATGTTGATTGTGATTTATTTAGTTGCATCGCTCTATTCTGCATGTATATCAGCGAGTTTGATATGCGGTTAAGTGTCAGAGCCAATAAAATAAAAAAAAGTAAGAGTTTTTGCGAGAGAGGATGGGCAATGATGCGCTTTAGTTTGGCGCGCATTCTGTGAGATGAATGATGCTGGCGAAGGTATCTACTTGTTTCTCTATCCGCAAAGTTCTTACACAAAATTTGTATGAGTGCAAGTTATCTTCACCGATTTCGATAAAACTTTATGTAGATTTTTTTATATTATTACAATTATATAGGTATTTACTGTGACTAGATAACGTAAACTATTCAATTTAACAACATAATAATACTGATTTCATAACAGGTTATTGGTACTGACGGATTTTATATATATGTTTATGGTGGTATTGGTGTAGTCATTATATTATGGGTGATAATTCCTAGTGAGCATGGTGACTATGAAGGTGTCTCCACGGGAAGGTGAGAGCGCCGCGCGTCCCGCCGGTGCATGTTGGGAGTGAAAATGCCTAAGCCTGCCAGAATCTCATATGTAACAAAAAAACATACCATATTGGAAGAGGCGTGACTATAACAAACTCATTATAGTGTTAAAAATACTTTAAAGTATGCCATGGCTTATAGAAAATGATAAAATAAATGTTAAAATGAGTATTGTTTGGGTGGGTGCGGTGTTGACCTCTGGCGGCCACTTGGCAAACTACGATGCCATTATGGCCGATGTTTGGAATTGATCTGTGAAAGGCAGATTAGATTTTCTCGATATTTCCATCTGTCCATGTGTTTATTGCCGTAAATAGCATCACGCCGTTTTGGGGCCCGCATCAAACTCTTGCAGGGTAAGGTCAGTGGCTCTTAATAAGGTCAGGATGAGACAAAATAAGAGAGTGAAGTTATGCCGTATTGCTTTATTTACTCCAACCATGGAGTCGTTAGGCTTATTGTGCGTTGGTTGGAGCCCGGCATCGGCTATATTTCCATCCATTCACTTACACACACCTTTATAACCTGGTAAATTTAAATGTTCGGCGGAGAAGAAGTGGGAAGGCTGGAAAAGATGCAAAACCACTAATTATTTTTGTGTTGTGATGAGTGTGTGTGTGTAGTGGTGGTGATGGTGTAGGTGTTCCGGGTTGGCCATGGTAGTAGTGTATGGCCATCACACACCTCATTTATATACAGGTTTTTATCTTAGTTTCGAGAGCATGACAAGAGGTGACATATTGCACACTAGCAGTAATGATTTAATATAAGGTTGCACGTGGTAAGCAGCATGGTTCACTCCTAACTTAACACTCATCTCTTCATGTTCGTAAATAGTGTAAGGAAAAGTACGTCTACATACGTTTGTCATTATTTATTCATTAGACGTTGGTATGTAGTTTGGGTTGAGATTGCTTAGGAGTCATAATACATGGCTACATGCACAACTGGTCATCGTAAGAGGTCATGACATCAGTGAGAAATGAGGTCATTGGTTGAGTTGAGTTGCCAGCCTGCCAGGTCATCAAAGTATTATTTTCATTTTTAGGGGTTTTATGCTATAGGATTTAGGTTCAAATCAATCAGCCCTCCTTTACTTGTTTGTGATGCAGTTAGCTAATGAATATTCAAGGTACTTCATATCCAATCAGGCAACTTGTACTTGGCAGCTGGCTCATGGAGTCTGTTACTAAGTGTTGCTGTTTTCAGTATGTGTTGGTTACTCTTTATTACTTGTATATTCTTATGTTATATATTGATAAGGGCATTTGTATGTGCAGTGTTGATAAGCCTTAGAGCCAAAGTAAAGAAAGTTTTAAGGAGTAAGTATTGTTATTACTGTAATATTCTTGTGAAACATTACACAGAAAACTGTTTTGATACAGAAGATAAGGGGTGTCAAGGGTACAAAGTGATTTTAGGTGGTTCCTTAATGTTGGATTCTTTGAATATTGACTTGGTATTGGAAGGATAGAGCCAAGAGTTATTAAAGAAAGTTTACCAGTAAATCTTTCAAGCCTTTTAATGTTGCATATGATATTTGTTGCTATTTGTAGATGATATATTTTTCTCACTTTATCATCAATCTGCAGCTAGAGTAGTCTACATTGTGCAGAATACTTGAACGTTTATTATTGTGGCCACATACACTTGAATGATTTCCGGAGCTTTCCTCTGGGAGTCTTATTGTATATAATTATATAGTAAGAATGTACAATCGCTGACCATAATCTTCAGCCCACTTGAGTCGAATGCCTAGATCTGAAGCAGGCTGTTGGACTTTTGTTCAGAAACCGCTTGCTTCAGAAGCTTTTATGCATACCATATTCTGTAAATGAAGAGACTGCATTTAATTTGTTTTGTTTTGATCTTAGCCTTGCAAGCTTACAGCACACCTTTAATTGTCCAACTTCACGCATTTATACAGACACAAGACACCTTTGGAAAATGATAAAATGTAGTTCGAAATAGTGGTGCTCCAGATCATGTTTTGTAGAGGCACATGGAAATGGTAGACAGTTAAACAATTGTTTGGGTGTCCATGCTGCTACAGAAAGCACCTCATAATGTTAAATAGTTAAGTTATATATATTTTCATACTTCTAATTGATTAATAGTTGTTTTATTCCATGCTACTAACAAATTTGTTATTTGGAATTTGTGTGGGTGCATATAATACATAAACTTAATTTATGATACTGAAATTGTGAGGTCAACTTGACAGGGTTAATATCTGTACAATTTAAAAGAGGAATAGCTGTAGTTTGAGTGAATATTGTGGGAACAAATATTGTTGCCAGCAGAAACTGAGTACTACAATTACCATAGGTCCTTTACTGTATAAACTTCATTATAAAGGTTCTCGCTTGATGGTAGAACTTTTTAAGTTTACAAAATTCAAAGCTCCACCCCCAGTATTGTAACTGCATCTGTGACAGTGTCCCTTCATTTAGTATTGGTGACAGGGGCATTACATGAATTGTCATAAGTACTGTACAGAATTACTTGCATTGTTGTGATGTTGCAAATATTTATTTATATATCATTTTTGCAGGTGGAGTGGTCATAACCAGCATAACTCGGGCACCAACTGGTATATGGATCCCCACAAGAGTGGTGGAGGGATGAACCAGCAGCCTCCCCCAGCCCACAACATGCCAGGGCCACCTCAGCATCCAGTCACCCAGCATCCTCCTGCCATGGGACAACCCATGCCTCCTCGTCCCATGCAGGGTGGCTATGCAATGCAGCCACGCCCTGCCCACACTGGTGCCCCAGGCATGGCTTCTAAGCCATTGGGAGCCCCAGGCCACCTTCCACCCAAGCCTCAGGTGACCCAAGCAGCTTTGACTCCTAAGCCTATGGTGCCTCCCACCACTACCATGCAGCAGGTCCAGTCTAAGCCCCAGCTTCCCCTTCACCCCTCAGCACAGCTCAAACCGAACCCTCCTGCTAACCCCCAACAGATGCCTAAACCTGCCACTGCTGCTCAGGTTATACCAAAACTCTCTCCTGGTATGCAACAGCAGCAACAACAACAGCAACAGCAGCAGCAACAACAGCAGCAGCATCATCAGCAGCAACAGCATTCCCAGCAACATCAGCAGCAACCAGCCAAACCAGAACTATCTGTCCAGCAACCTCAGCAACAGCAGCATCACCATCACCCACAGGCACACCAGATGCCACAGCAACAGCACCATAACCAAGCTCAGCCTCAGGTACCAAAACCAAATGTACCTGCCCAGCAACAACACCAGCAGCAGCAGCATCAGCAGCAACAACAACAGCAGCAACAACAACAACAACAGCATCAGCAGCATCAACAACAACAACACCAGCAGCAGCAGCACCAGCACCAACAGCAGCAGCAGCAGCACCTCCAACAACAACAACAACAACAACAACAACCTAAACCAAGTGTACCTGTTTCCCAGTCTCAGCACCAAGCTCCACCTAAACCAAGTGAACCAACACAGCAACAACAACAGCTAAAACCAAGCATACCTGTACAGCAGCCATTAGTACAGCAGCTTGCCAAGACTGGAGCCCTAGGTCAGCAACAGCAGCCCATGGCTGCCAAGCCAGCCACAACTCAGAATGCAATGATGCTACCCAAGCCACCAACTCCATCAGTGACCATCACACCTAGCCTGCCAAAAACTGTTCAGGCCTCCACAGTAATGGCTGAGCATCCTAAACTGGCCCAGAACCAACCAGCAACCTCAGAACCCCGACCAGTACCTGCAGCTGTGCCCATTCCTGCATCCATTACTGCTAAGCCCGTCACACCCTCTGGCCTTCCAACACTGCCGCCTGGTTCCACAATGAAACCTGTTGGTGAGAGTATGGCAGCACCACCAACCACTCAGCCTCCTAGATCTGCCAATCCTTTGACAGTTCACACACAGAAACCCACACAACCTGCACAGGTACCAAAGCCTGCTCCTCCAGTTGTGAGTGCTCCTGTCAGCATTTCTCCCACAAAACCAGCAGCACCAACACCAACTGTTACCCCCACAGCACCCAAGCCTGCACCAACTGCCACCCCCACACCTTCGGCCCCACAGAAGACTCCTCAGGTTGAGCAACAGAAGCCAGCAGAGATAAAGCCAAGTGGGGAATCTCAAGCCCGGGCTCATATGATGCCTAGTATCAATGGTGTACCTACCTCCAAGTCACCCATTAAGCCTGTGGCCCCACTTGCACAGTCTAAGCCTGCAGAAGCTCCATCCACTGAAGCAAAACCAGTGCCACCTGCCACGGCACCAACACCCAAAACTGTTGCCCCATCACAGCCCACACCTGCAAAACCAACACCAACACCAACTCAACCCACACCAGTTCAGCCCAAACTTTCACAGCCTAAGCCAGCACAGGCTAAACCAGCACAGGCTAAACCAGCACAGGCTAAGCCAGCCCAGCCTAAGCCAGCACAACCTACACCAGCACCCAATACACCCATCAAGCCCAGTACTGAAGTTTCTCCTCCACAACCCAAAAAGGAGGTCAAATCATCCCCAAGTGCCAATCCAGTTGTGAAAACCACAGTGGCCAAGACTGTCAACCATGCAGGAGCCAGTATCAAGGCCAAGGAAGCAGAGGAAACTCCCAAGAAGCCACGTGCACCAAGAGTGAGTTGAATGGTTTAATTCATTGTTCGATATTGTCTTGCTGTAATTAGAAGTGCTTATCAAAGGAACAGTAATTTTGATTTTGTTTTTAAATCCCAATGTGGTTGAAGTTGTTATACATTAATTGAGATAAAATGTTTTTATTTCTGTGCTAAGAAAGTTTGTGCTGAATTTGACAATGGCAGGAGATTGGTCATTGAACCCTTCATTTATAATGTTCCTACTTTAATGCTTCTCAGCCCTTTTTATTGAACTGTCTGCCATGCATTTTATGTACAATGCTTCAGAAATATTTCATACAACAGTACTAAGTCACTGTGATAGTAAACTAGGGACTTTGTATTGCAATACCATGAACACAGATGTGGGAGAATTGCAAGTTGTTCAAATGGGACCCAAATTGTACGACTAATGGAAACTAGAAATATGCTATGCATGCCCTTTTATAAACCTGTCTAAAACTTGAAGATCAGCTTTATTTGTACTCAAGTGAATAGATAAATACGCTTGTGTATGCTCAGATTGCCCCAGGAAGGGAGGAGGGGAAAAATTATTGCTAGATGCTGTAGTAGCTACAGCCTCCTTTCACTAGTGATTTCATAGAGATAGTGGCCTGTGCAGAAAATAAGGCTGACAAAAACTATGGAGAGGATACAAAGTATTTTTGAGGTTACCTTGAGAAACTGCGATACAAAGTATTTTTGAGGTTACCTTGAGAAACTGCGATACAAAGTATTTTTGAGGTTACCTTGAGAAACTGCGTGTATTGGAGAGGTCTAGGAATTTCATCAATCAAAATTGAAACCTTGCACTAGGAAAGGTAAATAAAGATAGGGTTACTTTATTTTTATGAAATTGCATCTTTCTAAATTTTTGCAATTTTCCAGCAAAAGCGTGATGTGCCAGCTGTGGATCTGGGTGGTGATGAGCGGCGTAGCAAGAGATCACGAAACCCTGCCACCCTTTATCAGTCCCCAGCTCTGAATACTCCAACACCACGCAGCCGCAAAGCAGAACCTACTCCCAAGACGCCTCAGGAAAAGCTCATTATATTCTTCAGGTTGGTGGTTAAATTGTCTGTACCGGTCAGGTTTATATTTTACTCAAAATTGTGTTATTTGAGAGTCAACTGTATCTGTATTTTGTGTTAATTTTTGTACATACACGTTTTTTTTTTGTTGCTGTAACGGACTATCGGCTTTAACGGACATCCTCTCCCCCTATTAGTCGGTTAAATCGAGGTTTAACTGTATAAGGATATTGTTCTCTTCATACGTGCCTTCAAATATCTTTACCCTTCTTCAGTGAAGTATGTGGAAAAGAGATTGTTACCTATTGTTTCTTTATTTCCAGAAATGAGCATGTGGCTGTGCGGAATTCTGAGGGAACGTTTTTCTTGTGCCAAGTTGCTCAGAACGTCTTCAAGAACACACGAAAGATCAAAATCAGATGGTTGTCCCCAATGGATCCTGATGACAAGAACTGCAATACTTATTCTCCAGACTACTATGATATCACAGGTAATTTAATAAGTCTGATTGGTCAATTTTGATTAATTGTTTAGGCATCTAGGTTAGTGTTTAAAGTTCCATAAATTTATTTAACATTTTAAAATTTTTAGTAGAATATACTTCCAAAGGTTAATAATTAGCATGAAGGTCGTCATATTGTAATGATGAAATGGTATGTGCAGCAATGTGTTAGTGAGTTATGGTGCTTGGAGTGTAAATTCTTATGAAGCCTGCTGCTAACCTTGGTATTTCAGATTAGTATAATAATTCTGTTTTTTCCTATAATGCCTGTAAAAGTTTCTGGCAACTGACAGGCTTTCTGCCAAGTAATTTATTGATTAGTGATTTGACAGTGGTTCTACAAATACTTGTTAGGGAGTGAGTAGAATTTTTTTTGTCCTTGGAAAGGGGAGTGAATATGGCCTCTTCATGGGACATTCTGTTATCACCTTTTTCTCTTCCTGAGCCTAAATTCCCCACCCACATAGAAACAGCTTGTTTTGTAATGATGTTGCCTTTCATGTTGAATGTTGTGCTAATAATAATGAAAGACTTGTTCAGCTCATGATAAATCGAATTGAAATGAAGTTCAGTACCTGATTGAAGAAATGGAAAATGTGACCACATTATGTACTAAAACTATTGTAGCTGATGAAAATGAAATAGGTGAAATAGATCAGTGAGCTTTTTATACCATAAATCCACTACTTTCAGTACAGATATCTCACTCCCTCTAGAATTTCTTATCTAAGTTATGGAAGCTGCTCCAGTCTATTAATACTGTATTCATCAGCATAAAGTATTCTTGCATACTCCATCTTCAATACTTCCAGATTTCTCAATTGTGATTGTAATTTCAGATTTTGACTGTATTCTAACGACGGTGAGTCTGGAACGTGCAGAGAAGAAGGTATTGAGGTTACGACCAGAGGAGGAGAGTCGAATTAACAACATCCTCCAACGGGCGATAGAAATGGAGAAGGGAGTTGCAGTCCAGCCTAGTGTTGAGGTGGACCACCCAGATGGCTGTGAGTATTCTACCAAACTGAACTTCATTTGACCCTAAGTATTCCTATATTTAGCTGTCATATACTGAAACAGTAAATAGTTTTTTTTATCTGTGCTGCCTGACCCTGTATTGATGTGAGTAGTATTTTTTTCACACTGTTATCTCTTATCCAGTATTACTTACATGTACTTTGTCTTCAACCACCTAGAGATTCTCACTTTCCAGTTGTATGTCCCACACTGACTCCCCCTCCCTCATCATCATCTTCACTTTGCTACTATCCTCATTCCCCATTAACCCTTAAGAACCGCAATTCACCTACCGTTACTATCGCCTGAACTGCAATTACAGGGTGATTTTTAAAAGTTTCGTTTAGGTAAATTCTGTTATTACAGATTTGTAGAGCTTGATTTTACACACCAGAATCTGAAATCGAAGGTTTCGTAAGTCGACTGGTTTGATAAGGGGAGTGCATCAAAATCCGAGAAAAACCCCAGATACCCCTAAAAATACTAGGAAAACGTGAGATAGCGTAACTTATTACGCTAAAATATGACCAAATATGACAAAATGATAGTTTTCAAAGTATATATATATTCTTGGCTTAATCTTTTCAGCACTCCATCCATGTGCACTTATGACCCTCAGTCAAATGTCCCCAGTGTAAGCAACATGGTCTTAACTTCATCAATCTTTATTTTCAGGATTGGATGGGTAGAGTTGCTTTATTTATGTTTTTTGTGGCTGATCTTTATTCTTACTTGCAGTGGACCTCTCGCTCTACACAAATGAGGACCAGCTTAAGAAGAGAAGAAAGAAGAGCTCCCCAGGGAAGAGAAAGAAGAAAGAGGAATCTTCCGGGGAGAGTGGTGTGGAGTCTGAGGATGAGTCTCATGATAGTGAAGGTGAGAATCATAGATGATAGATCTGAGAGACATGTCAGGCAGCCCAGTTTATTCATGTTTTGAATTGAATATGAAGACATGAAATGAATAATTCTGACATTGGTGTGATTCTAATTTTGAATGTGGAGATAGAGCCACTTCTTATTTAAGATGCTCTATTAGCAGGAGAGATTGTTTGAAGAAATTTACAGTTCTAGAACATAATTTTCTTGCCTCTGACTTGGGCAATCAAAGGCTGGAATATCCATAATTATTTGAAATTAGCAAGAACAAGAGTTTTGAACAAGGAAGTGATTTTGAAAAGGCAAGTTTCCACAGACTGTTTGCATCGTATCACATTTTATTAGTTCTTTTTCCTTTTGATAGGTTTCTGGGGTGTCCATACTATACTATCCTTAGGCAAAGGGATTTGTGTAGGATAAATGTGTTGTGATAAGATTGTATTACTTGCAGAGATGCTATACTTAAGGAATTTGATACCCCTTTGGTCCTGAGTTCTTAGCTCTTAAAATCTCCCTCCTTTTGTTTTATATAGGCCTGTTCCTAGTAGCCTGTACCAAATTATTTATTTTTTTCAGCAACCAAGATTAAGGAGAGACTTATTTATCCAGGCAATTCTTTTACTCTAATTTTTGCATTTTTCTTTTTGTGATCTATCATAATTCTCCACCTTGGAGTCGGGTGACTGGAGCTCATCATGATACTGAACTCCATGATGAGACTTAAAACGAAAGTTGGCCATCAAGGAAATTTCATTTGATCTTGAGCCCCATATATTAGTTGAAATCCTTGGGCTTTTCCAATTTTTAGGGGGCCGGTGGTAATGCACCCCTTTAACATCTCAAGACCACACATATCAAACTTTGTTAAAGGCTGGTAGCATGTTGTGACTATGTATGTGCTTTTTCCCAGTTTTTTTTTTTTCTCCATTGGTATTCAGAACAAGATAAATGTACTGTTTTCGCTTAATATTGGAGGTTGTAATGTTTCTGACTTTGAACTGCCTCTGTATATCTTTATTGACACTTGCCTGGAGCTTAGGATAAAATAGGCATTTTATTCATCAATATTAACAACTCCTTTGTGGCCTTTTGATGTAGGTTGAGTCATAGTAAAGGCTGATAATTCAGAATGATAGATATTACAAGATAACTATTATCAGCATTTGTTTGACAAGAAAATGGCAGATGTTTACAGTTCATACTGCTTACTGCATCGTGTACTGTATTTGGCAAACTCGGGTGTTCATTGTAGATTTGAATATGTGCAGCTACTGTATGTTGCTTTGACAAACCTATTGAGATGCCAATGTGTTGGTTATTTGAAGTACTCGTACACTTTAACGAGATATTCCTGAATATCAAAGTACCGGTACATAATTTTGGTAACATTATTTTTCTTTTCCTTGCAGGTGAGGAGGAGGAGGAAAGTCCCCCCAAAGTAGCCAAGACACCTTCAAGACGTAATCCTCGTGGTGGCAGAACCCCAGCCAAGGCAAGAGGCAAAACTGAAACACCAGCAACCTCCAGGAGCAAAAGTAAGTAAAGAAAATTTTTGTGTAGGTCTCCCTGTTTCTGTGGTGCTGATGAAGGTAATGATAACAGTTGGGAGGGCCTGCTTCTTCTGTTCAGTGCATCATCCACTCATATATATATTTTTTAAACAGGGTGTTTCACAACCTCTTCATATGTACGGCAAGATGAATAACTAGTCTTTTGAATTAAATGTGGGACCTTTTCTCATTCAATTAAACTTCTTTCATCAATATGGAAAGTTGCACTACCTCTCTTTGCATAATACTGTCACCATGATATATTGTGAGGAGAACTTTTGACAATGTTGTTTTTTTCTGACTTGGAAATGTTTGGCATGACCAAGAGTTGTGAACCAGCTTATCTCTGTATGGTCATGGTCATTACTGTCAGCCACTCATTTCTCACATGTTGAGGCTTACCATGCCCTGACCACTGGCTATTGTCCACTGAAGTATTTCTATTATTTTATGTGTAGAGTATGCAGTGTGAGTTCAGGTTTTTATAATTTATTTTGTATTTCAATATGATATTTTCTGCATTATTTTCTTGTGTTCTGAAGAAAGCTATTCATATTATTGTACAGAGAGTAGTGGAGGAAGTCCATGTATTTAAAAGAAGGAAGCTAAAGGTGAATATCAGTTAGATTAAAGTGATGGTTGTCAATCGAGCAGAAAACCAAAGTTACTGTCTTTGTGACTCCCAACAAGATGATTATGTCAATTGGAATTGGATGGGAGATAATCTTGGTAGGTGAAAGAGTGGAGGAAATGGGTCAACTTTTGTGTACGCATGGGAGCGTAGTCAAATGGTAGAACAGAACCAGTGAGAAGAATGCAAGAGGGAGAGGAAGGGGAGGGCTAGATTAAGAAGAGTGTGTCAGAAGAGGGAAAGATAAGAGATTTTTATACAGTGCCATCCCCTTGGGAAGATTCCTGTAGGGAATGAGGTGCCAGAGCTACTGATAGATACAATATATATTGGCTTCGTCTACAGTGTGAACCAACTGTATTAAGAAATTCCTTTCCACAATTTGTAGTAGAATGGAGAAGTTAGCAAAGAACAAGATGATGAGTTACCCAAAATGAATATTTCACTTGTGTGATGTGAATTTCTTCATGATAGGTAATTCTTGGTTATTATATTTATATTTTTACTGAAAGGGTTCGGTTGCTGTTTTGAGTGTTGTCCCCTTTTTTATATGATAGTGGGCTTTAAGAGTAATGTCGTCATAAATGAGAAATGTTTTTGATGGTTTATATTCAGACTAAAGAACCAGTCATGTCTCATGACAACATTATTCTCAAAGTTCACCACCATACCAAAGAGGCGACAGAAATTTGAACACCGACTGTACATGACATAATGCCTTACAGTTTAGTATAGGCTTGAAAATATTCACCAAGAGAAAAACTTTCAAAAGTGTGTTGGTGTGAGTCATATCCCAATCCACTTGTGGCCCAAGTTAGTCTTGTACCAAAGAAATGAATTCCAGGTAAAATGTAGAACAATCACTATTGATGTGAGACAGATGAATGGATCGGTAAATTGGGGAGTGAGTGGAAAGGAAAGGATTGATTGAACGTTGTGGAAGAATAGTGTAGCTAAGATTTTCTGTTGTTTGTTTGTAATAGTCTTGACAATGGCTGTTATTATATGTAAGTCTGCTTTTCAAGGGGACAATAATTTGTAACTGGTAAATGGATAGAAAGAAGTTTTCTTTTTTTCTTCTTCAGCAAGATCATGTAAAGAAATGGCTCTTTTTTGCTTGCCCTGACTGTTTTCAGAACATTTTTTCAAGTGGAGAATAATATTACTCTTATAGTTTAATTCTGTTTATCAGAAATTAAAAATGATGCTCAGTTGCATATAGCTCTGCTTCTAGTGTTTTATCTGGGTGTCAAGAGGTTTGGAATAAATACCTTGTAGCAGTTACAGAGGCTGTGATATATTATTTCAAAAGTAGTAAGTAGATGATAAGCACTATATAAGAAGTCTCAGTTGAGGAAGCAATAGTGAAAGGACATCCAGAAAGGCATTACTAAAGCTCTAAGAAAACTCTTTAGCTCAAAACTGCACATTCTTTATGTTTGTCTTTGATTTGTAGGTAACCCATAGATTGTATGGGATTTTATATATTGACATTTTTCTGAATAGAAAACTTTATTGCATAAATACTTTGAATTTGTATCATATGCTTTACTTTGTTTTGTTGCAATAAACTGGACACAATACTGTACACTCTCATTAAGATAAGCTAAGATTTAAGTTTTATATTTCAAAAATTGCTGAAGATTTATTGTGGAGCTTAAAAATTCAGTTAAAGATTTTGATATTGAATGATATAAAGAATAATAATTAGTATTGTATGAGTGAACTACTGTACGGTAATGTGTTTGTGACTTTCCCGTGGGCAGGAAGGCACAGTAACTCAAGCGTGTAGCTGTGTCACAGGTAAGCCGTTATAAAAGTGTTGTGCTTGTCTTCTATAGTCTTTTTCTTTTGTTAGCTGACGATACTTGGTAAATATGCCTTGATTCTCCTAGTTTATGATACAGGATGTAAATGTGCAAGAACTAGGTATCCTCAAGGAGGTAATTTTATTTGCTGATTGGAGTCTGGTCACTGATTCCTCCAAAATGTAGAATAAGACCGTCCATTGAATTAATAATTTCCTGGTGCATTTCACTTTGCCCCAATGTTAATTAAGCTTTGGTAGAATGGACATTTTTGTGGCATGTTATTATTGACAAAAGATTTATGTGTGAACCTGTTTATAATAGGGCCATGAAATAGTTTCGTCAGCAACAACAAAATAAAAGACTAGAGTGATTGCTGTATCCAGTGTTTTAACAGCATGGAATTTGGTTTGGGTGTACAGTGTGTGCTTATGTGTGGTGCTGTTACTGAGTGTAATGTTCCCACTTTGCAACTATAATAACATGTACTGTATTTCACCAAGTCGTTCATGATTATAATGTAAATCTGCTTTGGGAATCATTATTATCTGTAAGACTTTAAATCTGTCTCACATTTTACTTATGATAAGTATTTATGTTCATTGTTGTTGAGCATAGAAAAACAATAATGCAAAATGCAGTATTTTCACTATATTTTTGTTAAATGAAAGAAATTCTAATTAAAGTATTTTAGCTTAAACAGAATCTCATCAGTAATCGATGGATCATCTTTCAAAGTACTCTTGGTACGAGTTTTTTGGATAACATGTGGTGGGTAACCCATGTATCTTTCTGGCTATAGTTCTGAAGCCTTGCTCTCTCTAGGGAGCTCCTAAGAGGGAAGAAAGTTCTCCAGTTCACCTTGTTCCAACACTCCTAACTTGGTCAAGCCTCCCCTTCCAATCATGTTTCTCTCCCTTTCCTGGTCTTCCATCACATTCACCCATCTGACCAGTGGTTTGTCTCACATACTAGCCCCTTCATTTTCACTTCCATATACATTATTTGTAAAAAAATTCTTGCATTATCTCCATGTCCATATCACCTAAATGTATTACACTTAAACATTTCAACCACTCCACATTCAAGCAATTATCGTTGTATCCAAACCACATCCTTTGTACACATTCTCATTGCTTTGCCCGTTCCACCTCATCACGCCACATGCTCCTCTCAAATAGCTATCCACTGCACCTATTCTAGGCTCTTGCACTCTATTCCATATGCATATCTCCTACTCCTATGTCAGTGTTGATATTTCCATGCTCACTCTTTTACTCGTGATTTATCTAAAAAATTCTATGACCTGTCAACCATGCACTGTAGTCTCTGATTTCCCCATCCGTGCTCCCATGTTTACACAATGCTCTGCTTCCTCCGTTCTTACAAACCTAAGCCATCTTACATTCAATCTCAGCTAGCACTCTAACTTCAGCTTCTGTTCTTTCAGAAACTGTCACCTTATTCTAGATAACAATCACCTTTAGTTTCTTTCCTTTGCATACACCTTGTAGCTCCCTTTCACTTTCCACCAGCATCAGTGTCATCTGCAAATAAATTAGTGAACAGAGACCATTTTGCTCTATCCAACCTCAGCCTTCCATCCAGACCTCCCACTATTGCTTTCATTTGCCTCATCCATCCCTCCAGATAATCATTAAACAGCTATAGTGATATCACATACCCCTACCTCAGCCTCACACTGATATCAGATTTCCAACTTACAATAAATTGCCCTCGGCGTGCACATATGCCCTTGCCCCTGTATAGAATAAACATTTAGCAAAGCGTTCCTATCGACCCTGTCATATGTCTTTCCAAATCCATTAGTGTAGCAAATAGCTTCTTACCCTTCCCTGGATATTTCTTCAGTGTAGATTATAAAGATATGGTCCATGCAACCTTTGTCATCATGCCCTTTTGACCCCCCTCCCCCCTTGCTCCTCACTAACCTAGTTCACTTGCTCATAACCTTCCCTTACATCTTTTCCAGCACACTATAAAGCCTTATCCCTAAATTCTACTCTCATGCCTACTCCTTTACCTGTGTGGTGGGTAATGCCTCAAATACTTCTAAAAACAACTTTGAAGAACAGTACAATAAGCTGCAGTTGAGAATATATATTCTCAACTGATTTACCCCTATGAGCTTTCCGTGTTCAGTAGAATATTCCCAAAGGCCCTTGACATTTTTAGATATAAGCATTATAATACCCTCCTTATTTCATTTGCTGCTACTAAGGTACTCCAAATGCTTGTGTGTAGAACCACATTTTTCAGGTAACAGTGGGGGAACTGGATGTTGCAGTGGTAATGCATTTGCTACGTAATCTAGAGATTCTGTGGGGTGTGGTAGCTCCTTCCTGTAACCCTAGCTGGAAATAGTGACCATACATAAAACCAATTTAGGAAGAAAGTAAAAATCTAAATATAATTATTGTTGTACTCTACTGAATTAATGGTTTGACTGCATACTGAGATGAAAATGGTAAATGTACTTATTTAATTTACCAGTCTAGCAAATCGTAAACAAATAGTTTCATTTGAGTTGCTTGGTGACACTGTCAGCTGCTAATTTATCTTGCTTTCACTTGGCTGGCTGAGATGAAGCATGTAGTTTCTCTAATGCTTACCTGCATTAATCTCCTCTCATTATATCTAGGATATGATATTTAAGCACTAATATTGTAAATCTGTGAAATACTAACATCAAATAATATTATGTTATTAGTTTAGTTATAGATAGAAATGTAAGTAATTGAGATAGAAAGTGGCTTCTTAATTGGTTAAATAATCCATTGGAACTCCATTGTGAGCTACAAGGGACTGATTGAAGAGTGCTGCATATTTTAGAGGTGTGTAGAAGAAAGTGGTATTAGGTGGAGAGGATGAGCATTCATTGTAGTATGAGGAGGCATTTCATAGGTGTCTTTCTTACCTTTTTGAAGATTTGGGTGGATAGTGATTATATATTATATTGTATAAAGCTCAACCATTAACATCTCTGTTGTCCAGTTTAGCTTGCTTGTCTTTCATCCAAAAATTGTGAGTAGATGATGTCAGTAGGTGTGTTGGTTGATTAGTGTTTTTCTCTGTCTCCTGAGCACCAGATGATAGAGAGAGAAAGGGGGCAGGAGCATTTGGAGTGACAGATTGGGGAAAGTTTGGTGCATTGCTGCATGATGTACTGTGGATGGCTGAAGGTTGGCTGTGAAAAAGTTGTTTAGAATACTTTCTCAACATAAGGGCAAAGAGTGATTATCCTCCTTTGGGATGGATTGGCAGGCCCCAGTAAAGCTTTGCCAAATGAAAAGTTGTTGCTGTTCTGCCTTGGCCAGAAACTGATAGAAAGTTTCTGTTTGTGAACAAGGTGTCACAATGCATCATACCTACTCTTTGCATCTTAACCACCACCTCAAAGTCAATGTCTTTTTACCAGTTTGGGTCACTGTCAAGTGATGCATATGGGAGAAGTGTGCAGGCTTTGTGACTGGTGACTAGGCACAGTTCTACACACCTACAGCTTGTGACTCACTTAGTATGTCTCACCACATAACATGACTACATGAAAACTCTCCCAGTTGACTGGGTTACACACACAATTATTGTCTGTTCATGGAAACATATTGGTAACAGCAGATAATGCATACATATAGGGAGGTGGTGCAAACTCCAATCATTCATAACAATGACTTCTTGAATAGTGTATGTTCGTATAACAAAGTTTGCTTGAAAGGTATATAATTTTCAACCATGTAAATCACATTTGCTTATAAAATTATCATAGGGCCATAGCATTCTAATATCTTGCAAGGGTTGTGTTCCACTGAGCTCATCAGGCATCATCTTCAAAAATGCCAGATAAACTTGTTTAGAAAGTTAAAACAGTAGCTGCATACATATTGTAGGAACATACATGTATCTGCTTTTAACAAATGTTTTTGCCTACTAGTCTCCATTGCTGCTTATTTTGCTTTCTTTATTTTTGTGTTAGAATATGTTTGTTGTTTGAAATTTCATCATTTACATATATGAGATAAAGTAATGTAGATTTTAAAGACCTTTTGAAGGACCAGATGGTTTACTTGATTATTCATTATTTATTTTTCTTGCATCTTTTCGCATGGTGTAATGCAAGGTTTACTAACATTTGTGAACTACTGTAGTACACGGTACTCATACTCTTGATATGTAGCTGCCTAGATGGCACGTCATTTAGTTATCAACGGTGTTATAAGCATAAGAAAAGGAAATGTTGGTATGAAATAATTTTACTGTTGGCTGTAATAAAAACCCATCGGAGTGAAGCAAGAACTGAATATCCAAAGATGTAACTAAACAATTATTGTATTGAGTGGCTTGGCTGTCAAGTGTGTTTTGTGGACATTGATGAGCATGTGTGGGGTAGCAGGTTTTCATTTGTAAGTGATAATATTTCTAACTGAATTGGGTTTGGTGGGTGGTAAGCATTGTCAGTACACTTGACAAAGGCATGGTCCATCCTGCCAAGAGGTTTGGTCAGTGCTACGAAGAGGTGGACGAGTGTTCGATTATATTTAAAGTGCTCTGCATATCAAACTGGGATTGGATCACATTTAAAAGTGAAAAATAAATTCTCCATCTGTCTATGCTTTTAAACAGTGAATTTTACATTATTGTTACATAAATATCGAATCATGGTCACTAAAGGTATGCACAAGGGAAATTTAATTTTAGGTGGGGAGGTAACTTCGTATGAAACAAATCTAAGCTCCCCATTGTCGTCCAATTTGCTGAGTTGAGCTTTTAAGAAAGCTTCTTGTCCATATATAAACAAACTTACAGTAATTTTGAACTTCACTGTTGCCTCTGACCTTACTTCACAATGGGATTGACTAGAAGGAAATATTGCTAGGTGCACTATTATGTTCCAGTTTGGTAAAAATAAATACCAAAGTAGATTGATAGTATACTGATACTTTGCCAAAACAGCCATCTTCAGAATGCAAAGTGTTTTAATGATTCCTGTACAGGTGAAGTGTCAATATACTTCATTCCTCTTTGGTATTCATTTCTCTAACTGTGGTACACATACTTCACTAAGTTCCAGCTGTAAGTATGTACATTATGTGTGTTAGTATTTTCCCCTGTTATAATTATCTCACATCTGTAACTTGTTCATTTTTATATAAATATGACCACCAGTCATTATTTATGTGTATCCATTTCTGTCTTTATATTTATTAGATGGACTTCTTAAATTTTGTTGTTTCTCTGTTTTATCAGTTTTTGTACCCAATTTCATGGTATATCTTCAGATATTTTATAGCACATTTTGTGTCAAGACTATCAATAGGAAACTTAAACCTCTTTCTACCCTTTCTTGACTTAAATGACCCAACTGACCTTATTCATCTCCACTACAATTTTCCCTTTCTTGCTCAGCAAACAGTGTTCTCTAACTCCACTCTTTAGTCCTTCACTTAAGTTAGTCTTTCATTTTCCACACCTTCATTTCGTTATTTCTTGTTAAAGTTTAATTAAGTAGTAGTATTTGGTTGAAGAAAATTATTTAAGTTGATCTTGAATTACTTATGTGTATGTAATGTGTTTTATGTAGAGTATATTATTCCCCTCTAGGAACTTGGTTTCAGTTATCAGTATTAATTGATATTTTATTTCTTTTCAGTAGCTCCTGCATGGCAATACAAATCCGTTCACTAAATGATCAGCTTTAGGTAAACGTGTGCGACATGAAATAGAAATATTCCTACATGTTATATGTGCTATTGTTAAGTTGAGAATTTTTAGATAATTGATGTTTATGCTTATAAGTTTTGTCCTTTTCTCCCTCAGACAAGGCCGGGTCAGCTGAAACCCCAAGAACTGGGAGGGGCGCTGGCAAAACTCCTGCCAAGACCACAGCAAAGACTCCAGCCAAAACCCCAGCCTCCAAACCCCCCAAGGCTGCTACTGCTAAGGCCACTCCTGCCCGTGGAACTCCAAAGGCCTCCACCGTCCCTCCTAAGGCCACTCCAAAGTCAGGGCGGCGGGCTGCAAGGAAATAGCCCGAGGATGATGCTGGAAGCGGCGGTAGTAGACCTCACAACCTTACCGCTTGCATCCGTCTCATGCTGATGGACAATTAATTGCCTGGGTATTACCCAGATGTGCAGCCAGCCTAATTAATACCACACACCCCAAGAGAACAGTCATACTCCAGTAGACTGCTAAGAAACTCATATATGTGCTGCTCTCTGTTGGTGAAACCTGTAGAGATCAAGGAGAGATGGTGGGGGGCACTGTTTCTCATGTATTGCACCATTCAGCATTTCTGTACCTATCCCTTCTCAATTCAACCTGACAATATTCTGTTATTAATACCTTTTCCCTCACAATCCTGCCATAACCCTGCTTTCATTTAATCCTATGAACTTATAATTTGTGATCAGTATTCCTTCTCTAAAAGTTCAAGATAATCTTTCCTATCATTCTCTCCAATGGTATCCTTGAACATCATCAGTCTGTTGCTCCTTCCCTCCTCAAACCATCCCTGATTATTGTACGATGGCTGTTCAGTGCATGGGTGTCAGCTCGGGTAGGTGGCTGTATTTGTATGTTTGTGTGTGTGTCTGTGTGTGTGAATGTGTGTACAGAATTCAGTGAGGGTATATGTAACCAGTTTAAATTAAACTAGAAGATAGGTTCCGTTCAGAGTACATATTAATGTTTAATCTATTGTATATGTAAAATAGTTCTCAATGTACAACTCAAACTTTTTATATAATTTCAATATAATTCCCCTCCTGCCCCAACACTCAACGATAAACTGAGAGACTGTAAATTACTGCTCAACATTAAATTATTTTTGGAATAGCATAAAAAAAAATCTTTGATGTCCAAGGAAAGTGTTATGGTGAAAGGTACACATTATATTGTTTTCCACTAGAATAACCAGAAGCACTTATCTCTTTGTGTAACACAATGTGACATAGTTTGAGTTTGTATATTTATTTTTCAATCATTGTATAAGTGATTGGTATTTGCAGTTCCCTTAATCATTTTGAAAGTGAGAGTGTGATATTTTTGCTACTGTTCCATGCACGATTATTACCTGCACTCGAAGTACTGAGCAATTGGGTTAGGAATTAATAAGCAGTAGACTAGTATTGCCTGCCCTCTACTGAGATTTGGGAGTACAGGACTTGGGACTGGTAGGAGAACTGGTCTCGTGATATTACTACCGTGTTGCACTACTTTTGATGGATATTATTCACTTCAGAAACTAAAGATATTGCACCAGAACTCATCATTTTGGGTATGACTTTTTTGCAGTCAAATGTGGTCACACATTAAGTAGATTTTTAAGTTGAATCAGTTTTCTTAAAATCTTGTTACCTGATTCAGTGTGATGTTGTGCAAGATGCTGGAGGGTAGGAGATGCTTGCGAGACCCTTTCTCCTCTCACCATGTCCCCTGTATAGAACACTAAAGTACATGTATACACTAATAGTGTAATTTATTGCTGCCATTTTGTGTTCTGGATTTTATAAAGTTTGTGTAAAATGTCTTAGGATATGAAGAGAAGGGGTTCTGATCAGGATGTGGAGGGCAGGGTATGGTAGGCTGTACATAAGTAATGACCCGTAACATTTGATGTGCTGTCTTGATCGTAGGTGTGTGTGTGTGTGTGTGTGACTTACGAATGCTGTCCGTGTTACAGACTACATTAGGTCATAAACCTTAGATGCCACTGAATGGAGGACGACGACTTGTGAAATACACTCCATCCTCAATTTGTCAATGGTAAATGACAAATAATGTAAGCTTTGTAACCTGTAATCAGAAATGCTGCTGTTGGTGCACCCTGCCATGTCGGTGCCTGAGATCAAGAGTTGCAGTTGCATTTAACCTATATCGACAATGTATCTCTGGAAACTAAACCTAATGCTACAATTTTGGCATGGTTCCGTATGCACTTTCAGCATCCCAGATAGTCTTACATATGGACTAGTGATATCAAGGAATGTGTCCCAACTTTTTTATTTTTATTTATGAGTTTTACAGACAATTGTGAGAAACTGCACACTTTACATCTTGACATAATCGGAGAAACATCTTGGTTTTGTACTTAGCTGTTTCAAACATCAGAACTTGTAGACGTTTTTATTGGTATATATGAATATTATCAGTACTGTACTGTATTAGGTGTCAGTGTACATGAGAATGACATGTTCTTTGATATACAGTATGTAGTATGTTTACCACAAGAGAAAAAGCAGTCGGCCATTACCGATTAAACGAGTTGCTTTTTTAATAACAAACTTGTTTTACGGTAAACTTTTATACAGATCTTGACGACTGTTTAGGGTATTTGTAATGGTTCTGTGTTTCACAACCCTTTTAGTGCAAAGCTTGTTGAGAGAGAGTGAGATTGGTGCAGTGTGTGTGGTCCAAGATGCTTGTATGTCAGTGCAAGTATGCATGTATGTGTATGTTTGAAGGTTAAATGCTGTGATTGGCCCCAAAAAATTAAGATTGTGATTCCAGTTTGATATAATTTATGAACTTTTGCAATAGGCAGGTAATGGAACAGGTCGCTAATAAGTACTTGGGATTAAGGTATGTTTTTAAGTTTGACTTGTCCATACCAGATTTGTACAATTCTGGGGCATTTTTAAAACAGAGGGTGTAGTGAAGGATTTACAATTGAAATATTAGTGGTAGGGAATTAATTAAGAGCAAGTGATCAGTGGCTGAGCGCAGGATATCAGTGAGGCTCATTATCCCAATCGCAGTTTTCTAGAAAATTTAGTCTTGTAGGGTTCAAGATCAATGCTTATGGATCTATTTTTGTGAACGTTATTTCTGAATACCTTTTTTGTCACTGACATTAGTACACCCTTTGGTGAATTTATCTTTTGGTTATCAGAAGACCTTAATTAGCCTTTATTAACCAAGAATCAATCACATGACTGGACAGACTGAAGAAATAGGAGTTTTAAGTTTGATAGAAATGGCAGTTAATGGTACTACTAGCATTACTGACTAAAGTGTGTTAGCATGCCAGAGACTCCAGAAACTATTATTTGCAATAATATTTTTTCTGATCATCTGATCATTTTTTTACCTCTCTCTGTGTATTTTTCACTTGCTGTCTTACTACATTATGTTTATGGGCATAAGAGAAGCAGAGATTTATCAATAGTACTGTATTGTAATGACATCATATTTCTGTTACACCTTGAGTTTGACGGACTGGATTGCATGAAATCTTTGTCTGATTTCCTTAAGTTGTATGGAAGTTATAATTTTAAAACTTGTAATGGATGTTTGTTAACCTCTGAAATATTCATCTTGTGTAAATTATGCTTTTCCACTAGTTGCTATTAAAGATTATTTTGAGGATACAGTTTTTTCATTATAACCTTATGGTTGGATGAGTAGGCAAAGGCTACTTTGTTCAATTATCAGAATGCTATACATAAATTGCATTGAAGCGTGTACATTAATAATTGAAATAAGATTTAAAACACTTTTATGAATGAAAGTGGTGTTACCAGTGTGTAAATTATTGTTTACGCGCCTGAATTGACAAAAAATGCATTGCATTGATAGCATCAGCAGGTTCTTTCATACAGTGCGTGCTTTTGACCTTGGATTATGTAACTGGGTTCTAGGTAGAATGTTAATAGGTAATTATTGATGCCTGCAGTAGTAATATTGGGAAAAATCATAGTCAGAATTGAAATATTTAACCGGCAACTACTGTTTACGAAAATAGTATGCACATTCGGCCATTTTGTAAAGTCGCCTTTAGAGTGGGGCTCAATAAAGCTGTGATGCGCAGAGTGAGCGTCTTGTGTAATGTCCCCTGTCGCTTCTACTGTCCAATCAACACTCATATTTTAAATGGAAGCGGCCCAGCCAATGAAAACTGAGCTATATGCCGCGCGTCCCGAATCAGCCAGTCACAAGAGAGGTACTATGTAAGATGTGACCAATAGCCATGTTTGTTTCATACCGTAGCGGCCAATCACACTCACTCGCACCAGCGCGCCAAAGCGTCCGTTAGTGTTCATGTGAGGCTCCACACATAAATTCCTATTGGTGTTTTCTACGTAAAATTCGGTGAGTACAGAAAAATTAGGATATATATGGTAAATATGATTGTAATATTATAATGTTGATATTGTAGTGTTGTTGCTGTGTAAGTATTGGGAAGGAGTGTACATGGGTGAGGCTAGAAATATGGGTTAAACATTTGTGTAGGTATGGGTTCAAAAGTGGCGGGTAACGCTGCGTGGGGACGCCGCCTCCTGCACTAACACCACGCACACTCACACACACACATACATACACGACCTAACAACATGATAAATAAATACACTGAAATGCACCACCAATATAACATGCTACCTTTTTTTTAAATAGATTTATATAAGGCCAAGAATGGGGATATTTGTCGAGAATTTAATTGGTTTGAGTTTTGTTTGTATGGGTTAGAATGTTTGATGATGTTTTACTGATAAACCCTCCCTACCAGACATCCGTCAACAATGTAGGCTACTACTAACTCCATCCTTACTTCGGCTGATCTAGTAATACCGGTAGGCCTCGTTAGTGTGTATACGTACTATTAAGCTTTAGTGAGAACATTGTGAAAAAAGTTTATCTACCATATCGTCTTTGCATGACAAGGACGGGGTTATCATGATTGTTTATCTTTACAAGCGTTCAATACTCCAGACTCCATGACATAATTGCTATATATGGAGTACCTGCAACAAGTGTGCAGTCCCGAGACTATGGATTAACGTTTGGAGTGTTGTAGAGTGTGTGTGTCCATAAGGTTCAGCTGTGTTGAGGTAATGTTAGGGTGTGGCACTACCAGGACCAAGCTAGGTTCTTGCCAGCAAGCTCCTGTGGCTGTCAGTCTGTCACAGTCATTCTTGTCAAATCTAAGCTCAATATGGGGCAAAATTCCTTTTTTCACCGTGACGATGCTTAGTTATATATTTAGTATCAATATTTGATGCTAGAAAGGAAGCCTGTTGAATCGGCGTTCATCTGTGGAAATGGATATACTGTATATTGATGAGAATAATAAGATAGTACCGGTAATGTTATGTAGCCCCAAAATATACCGTTTCACACGTAGCTGTCATGTCACCCCAGTCTGAAACAGGCCTATCCTGTTCCCAGAGACACATGAAAGATTAGATCATGATTTTCCCTTGCCACAATAGGAAAATCTCCAATATAAAATTATGATTGTATTAAGGATCAAAGATTACCGCTCAAGGCCTGAAGGACCCTGTAGGTATGGCATGACGAGAGAAAAGGTGATTAAAGAGATGTGGAACAGCAGAAGGAAATAGAAAGGTTGAACAATTGAAAGGGAGTAGCTAGAGCTGAAGGGCGCCAAAACCCTTATAATATTGCACACATCACCGCAGGTAATGCCTCGTACGGAGAACAATATTGTGAAATATAAACATTTGTGTCTAATTAGGCTTTGTAAAATTTATAATGTCAATCATTCACTCGTCCTCCTCTCTTCAAAGAAAGCACATTCTGCATTTGGTTTCGACTCTCGGAAGGCAAATGGCCCTGATGGGATTTCCCCTGTTATCTTAGAGAACTATGCTTTTGTGATGAATTTCAGCCAAGGCGTATTTTTCATTGTGTACTGTCCATTTCATGGGCCATGGTCCATTTAATACTTTTCCTTCCTGCTAGAAGTTTGCTCTGTTTCAACCAGTTTCACAGGAGAGTGATCACTTCCAACCCCGCAACTATCACCTCATTACTCTGATATCATGGCTAGCCTATCTAGACAAGTACGTACAGTTGCCAAAAAAGGTATTGCGACAAATCTTGATAGAACTTTAACCATAGTAATATCCAAAACTATTTGTATTTAGAGTTTTTGTAACTGGTTCACTGTCACCTTTCACAGGAGTTTTTGTTGGCCATTAGTCATTTGCATAACGATACCAGCCGTTGTTCACCGAATCCTAGAAAGTATCACCCATTTGTTTAAATTCGTTTTAGCCAAAATGATGCTCTCCAGGTTAGTGCTTTGGGTGGGATGGGGTCACTATATTCCCTACGCCATAAAATGTTTATTCAGTATGCACCAATGTGATACTTTTGTAATAAGCCTGTATAGCCTACCCGCAAGTCAAGAAGACCGCCATCCTTGTCACGGTCACATCAACTCACCCATACTTCCTACAAGACGCAAGTTAATTAGCAATTACAGAGATAGTTTTGATCACGTTAAAGTATGCTGTCGTTGCCGTGTATACAGCCTAGGCAAAATGATATGTCAGCATATTTGCCAAAATATTCTGCAATAGGCCTACTCCTGACCTAGATAAGATCAGCCTGTATGTCCTTTATGCATTATGTAACATACGCTCTTCCTTGTGTGTTATATCCTGTCTCTAGAACCCTACTACCCTACACAGCCTTCGCTCGCGCCCTTATCATAATAATTCTCAACATTCATCCCTTTCCCTTCCGACGCTCACTCGGTTTACTTGTCTACTTTTACAAGGTTGGTGGAAGACACTGGATAGTTGGGTCGCGTGCTGTGTGACTGTATAGAATCAATCATACTATAGATAGACCATGGAGGTAGAATAACCGTAGCGGGATCTGGAATTTGTTTGATTAAGGTAGTTTAGGCCTATGTGTGGACATCAGTCGCATACAAATGTGACTATTATAGTTGGTATAGTTTTATGCTTTGGAAAAAAGTTTTTGCAAGTGATAGTCGTTAGTTGCCTCTATTTTTCACTACAAGAACTTTTAGGAGAATTTTGAATTTTATAAAATAACAATTAAAATTCCTGAGGTATGTGTCCACCAAGAGACGGGAATGAGTGTGAGACGAGGGGCAGGGTGGAGGCCTGGAGGGAAGCCCACCTGATGTACCGGTAGTCTGTCGCCGATTTACAAGTTCAGAAACAGCAACGTGAACTCAAGACTGCATTTTTTTGGTCAGCGACACCAATGCAACAAGATTGACAAAACGCCTTACAAAAAATAAAATAAAACAAGGTTTATGGTCTAATTGCTCTCATTTGCATGTATGTAGGCAAGTAATCGGATAGCCTAAGAGATAGCTTAAGTCTATGAGACTTACTGGAGTCTAGGAATTTTATTAATTGTTTGAGTACCGGCAGCCTTGTCAATACATGTAGTGTAAATCTTTTACGACTAGACACAGGCTCAAGGCCCTCTGGCACGCTGTCCAATGGTGCCAGTTCGTGTTTTCGTCATATATTGTGTAACTGCCTAGACGGCGTGCAAATTAATCTTAACATTAACTTTTTACATTTTTATATCTGTCTTTGTCATTTGTTACATATACTAATGTATGGGTAGGCTGTCGTGAATTGAGGTTAAAGTTGGCGAAGAAAGTGAATGAGTGAGCGTACAAGTGCTCGAGCCCACACACACACTTCTGGATACGCCTCTCTCTCTCTCTCTCTCTCTCTGTCTGTGTGTGTGTGTGTGTTAGGACCTATTCCATACTTTGTCAGTAGTCCCTCTTGTAACATTATATTGGTAGGTTGAGATACTAACATCCCGACAATTAAAACCAGCAGCCAGAACTTAAGATTAAGATAATATATCTATAGATTTTAGAGGTGTTCTAGTGTGTGTGATATGGTACCGTACGGTACGCAATATATAACGTCTTTGAACTCCCTGTGTCATGAGAAGTTCCTGTATGTGAAAGCTGTTGTATACATACTACAGCCTCTAGCCTGGGAAGGGTTAATGGCCACTCGTAGTACAATTTTCGTCAGTGAGGCCTGTATGGTCTTCGGGACTATTTTAGTAAGCCATACACACACAAGGAAGGAATGTGACCTGCCAGACTAGCTCAACGGCTGTTCCCTCTACCCCTCTCACCGTACCTGGCCCAGACTAGTGGCTCAAGATAAAAGTAGTGTATGGAGAGGGTAGCATTGATACCATGGGGACTGCTGCGAACTTTCGAATCGGACACACAACCTTGACCAAAACGACCTAAAAACAGTAGATTGGACAGAAACCTACAGCTATATAGGCCTAGTCGCTTATACGTCTGTGCTGGTATCGCGTCTCTCACCAGTCCGTTTACCACCAATGCGTATCGTTCAAATATTTGCCTATCATGGATTAAATTTGCACAATAATTCTGATTACAAAGCAGTACCGTAAATCCATACCATATACAATAGCACGTCACTCTTATCTTGCACGAACGAAATAGTATGTTGATACGTAAGGATGACAGTTTAGTTAAATATATGAATAAAACTAGTCAGTGAGGCTCGGGGGTGGGGGTGGCACTCAGGGTTCTACAATCGCTGAAGTTACCCATGTCTCTACGCTGCGGCTGTTCTCTTCTAGGCAACAAAAGCCAAACCAACCGTCTCAAAATACTGTCTGGCAAGTAACACTGGCAGCTGTAAGAGAGAGAGACAGGCAGTCCTTGCACACATGTGAACGTGAGTAAGCCTGTTCACCGTGATACTTGTACTGTATATCCGTTGATAATTGTGCGAGGGACGACGTTTGCAACATTCCTAAGGATTCATTGGCATACACTATTTACAAAATACGTATAATTATCGCTGGAGTTCGGGCCCATCGACCACACGCTAAGCTGAGTCCCTATTAATACACACACCTGATAAAGAAGGTGATTGGATGTGTCCAAGAATGTGTCTGTATAGTAGTACTCAGCTTTCAGTGTGTTCGAATCTCAACTAACAGTGACATTTGTGTGTATGAGTAGCAGTTGACCTGGGCCACGGTAACGGGCTTGAAGCCTATGTCCATTGTCGGAACATAAAAAAATATATAAAAACTAGAGAAAATAGCTGTTTAAAATGTACCGGTAAGTTGTTTCTAGCACCATAACATGCACAAGTAACGAAATTAGTTTAACCTAAAAGCTCGCTCAAGTTCATAGTGTAGGGCCTATTACGAATAGGAGGGAAAACAGGTGTCAAGAACCTTTCTTGCCTCAGGCCAAGCTGAGCCACTCCCTCTAAACTCCCTCCCCCCTCTCCCTATGGGCCCTACCACGAACCAAGGCGGCCAGTGCCTCACACTCTTATAGTTTCAAGATCAACACAGACTGAAGGAATATGGAGGTCGCAGACTATCCAGTAGTGAACTTATAACTTTGTACCGTACTGATTTGATTAAACGTTATCATTGTGTAGTGACTAGTCGATGGTCACGTCCCTAAATATATTTCAAGGTGGCTAATGTTTTTGTTTCTTAACCACCATAATTTGATGTTTGTGGTGGAGAGGTTACTTGTGACAAGAGATATTCTGTGTATGGTATGGACACAATGCCATATGTATTAAGCAAAGATCTTCTATAGTGAAAGTAGTCTTGTGACATTCCTGTCCTCACCCATATAGCTTGGTGAGGGGTCTTGTTAGGCTACTCGGTGACAGCATTACCAGTAGTTGCTGTTAAATGTTTATAGATTTTTTGTGTGCTGTGTTTAAATATAACTGCCATACGACACTGTTGATTGACGTTGTGACCATCGTGGGAGCAAAGAGGGGAATAATGTTCATGGTGATTTTTGGCAAGAATTTTTTTTCCTGAGTTAGACAAATTATGATAGTATTGTACAAGTGGTAGCTTTATGTGTGCTATCATGCATTTCATAACACTATAATGATAATTTTGACATAGGGGTATAAATCAAGCTATAACACATAGAAAGCTACCGCTACTGTATAGTAGATGTGTCAGAACTTTCTCGATCCGTTTTAGAGGGTAGGGTGGCAGGCCTAATGAGGGTCTGAATATACTATAGCAGTATTTTAGGGGGGGTTGTTTCTATCGTCTGAACAAGCAGTTCTATGCGGGTCTTGGTTCTCCCGAGTGGAGCGAGCCGAAAGCTGCAATTTTCAGACATTTTACTTGCCCCTGATTTTGGAAAGCTTTTTGGAAAATGTCCTTACATAACTCCTAGACCATATGGTACCAGATAATTATCATAACCAAACTCAGGAAAGTTTCCTACAGTATTGGGTAGGATTTAAGGCGTTTTTAATCCTAGTTGGAACTAGCTTAGTGGTTAATAGGAAAATATTTCCTAGATTAACTTTAATCATCAGCGACGACTTTCAATTTCGCTCGGCCTTCCAAAGTGTTCAGCTTTGGATACCTATTTTTTTTTAATATAACTTGCTATGCTACGCTCTCCCTCTTCCTCATTCCGAACTGTGGCAACCACGGCTATTAGCCTTGTTTCATAGGAGGTACTGCGCCAGGCTGACGCCGCCAGTTATAATTTCATGAAAAATTATTGTTTTACTTCCTCTCTGCTTCCCACTACACCACTGTATTCCCTTTTCTCTACCGCCCACAAGCCACTTCCTTTTGTTATGTACTCCTTTTCTTGTTTGATGTACAGTACAGCCGTTTTCTTTGTTTCTAAGCCAACTGCCACCATGTCTAGCCACTCCTCGTCCCACTAATAGAAGTGGGAGATAAAGAGAGGGAGAGGGGGTGGGGTGACACGTAAGAATGTGCTCGGCTGTTTAGGCTACACCTAAAACTTCAAGCCAGCCTTTGTGCCTCGGGTTCTTCCTTAACAGCAACTGTACATTAAGCCTTTGGTATTGCGGTATCTTTAATTTTCTTCAATGCTAGAGAAGGGATGTAATGTAGCAGGTACACTCGTGATACATAATTTCTGACCAGAGTGTGAGGAGCGGAAAGCTTCGAATCGCCTGGTATTGCTCATTTCCCCACCCAGTACATCTATAAAGGCTGAGTTTAAATGCAGGGTATGTGGTGCCTGCCGTTCGTCACTGGTCAGAAATTATCCAACGTATCACGAGTGTACCGTAGCATAATGATGAAGGGATATAATGTAGCAGGTACACTCGTGATACGTAATTTCTGACCAGAGACGAACGGCAGGCACCACACACTCAAACTCTACACTCGAACTCAGCCTCTACTGATCCACTCCACACACTCTGGTCAGAAATTATGCATCACGAATCTACAGTCGGTAGCATAAGTTCGCTTCATTTTCACCTGCGTATGTATGAGCTATCTTGTTGTTGTAATACAATTTTGATGCAGAGATGACACATATAGTTCTCATATGGTAAATTATTACGTTTGTTGTTGGAATAAAAACTGGTTCAGAATGCAACTATCTGGTCATATTAGCAATTTTAAGTACATGAGATGGACGCGAATTTATGCTGCTGACACCAGAGGGATCGAGTGTTTACTGTAAAAAAAACTAAAAAAAACGTGCAGTTATTGGAGTACGGTACTATACCCAACTCATGATTCACGAATTATATTATGAGGAAGTACGGTATGTTAATGAACGGTGGTGTCATGAGAAACTTTAAACTGTAGTATCTTACCCATAGAGTACCGGTAGATATATTCTGTTTATATTTTGTCTCCTTTGAATGTTGTTAGAGTACAGCTGGCAGTCCTGAAATATATATGCCTTGATGAGATATATATAGACAGTACAGTAATGCACAGTACTGGTACATTACTGAATGCTGTTCAACTAATATTTTTCTGTATACACATGAAATACGTTGATATTTTTAGTTGAAGGAATTGTAGGTTAATGGTATGTTACCCTAATCATGTGTGGGTTATATAATTTTTACCTTCCAGGTCTAGGATGTGTTTACCATGAGTTACATCTTGGTTAGACAGCTTACTAAGATCTGCATTGCATTAGGCTACTTAGATTTATATGGTACCGGTAGTACATCAGTTCCTGTTTTGCACATTATTCATCATACAGGAGGTTACCTTGGAGGTAGTGTACTGTAATGACCTTGTCATTGTGATGTATAAATTAATGTTTTAATGTTAGAAATGATCTGCATTGTACTTCACTGCTTGTTAACATGTATTGTGTTGCAGGCCAATCATGAAGAAGTTTAATGTCAAGGACAAGGTCATGGCAAGATGGCCTGGGTCATCGCTCTGGTTTGAGGGCACTATTGTTGACCTCAACGACATAGAATACCAGGTTCGCTTCACAGATGAGGGCAAATCTGAATTTGTCGTCAAGCACCGGGATGTCAAGGTGAACAATTACAAAATGAAGTTTAACTTATAGTGTTGACTGAGTCTTTGAATGTATTTTTTTTTAATCCATGTTGTTTGATATATGATAATTTTCTGCAATATCCTTTCTTTTTTTTATATTTGCCCATATTATGCCATCTCAGGAACACCTTCCTCTTTGATCCATTGATATTCTCATACTGTAGCTTTCAAGAATTATACTTTCCGAACTCCATGCACACACTTCTCGGTTAATTATTTCCCTCTTTCCTGCTCTCACTTTTGTGTTCATTCCGTACCATCCACTGACAACCATAGGATTCTTTAGGTACAGTATCTGCAGTCTCTAGCATCATCTGAACTGATTCCTTAGTTTTCACAGGACTTTCAGTTATTGGATTACCCATATTCATCACATGTGCTACTGTGTATTGTGTTAATGGCATCAACTGAAACATATATCCATGTTACAGTTAAGGACAGATTTTCATGCAAGGAAGAGGTCAAAGAGTCGAGGGAGATCCAGAAGTCGTGGTCGCACTGGCCGAAGTCCCGGAAGGCCTAGTAAATACTACAAAGAACCAGAAATAGTGAAGGAAGAAGTCATCCAAACACCTACCAAGCAGTTAACCAAGCAATTAGATTCAGAACCATTGATATTAAACACAATCACCCAAACCCCTGATGTAGCACCCAGAAGCAGAGTTATTTCCACCGACCACATGACTCCCCGCACTTCCACCCCTATGCGTCAATCCCCACGTCTATCTACCTCCAAAGATAAGGTAACTCCTAACTGCCACATGCCACTGCTACTTAATTACCATTGTTAGAAAATAAAATAAGTCTAAATTCTACAATATTGTTAATATTTCACTCAAAATGATTTTACCTGTAATACTACGGTATAAAATATATTGCATTGCTGTAACATTGTTATAATACATTGTGTTGGTATATATGATTGTTGTAATTGTTTCCATAATTGTGTGTGTGTTATTTACAATATGTGGTGGTGGTTTGATGCCTTGATTATAGGTCAGACAAAATGTAATAGAATTGCAATAGAAATGTAAGGGAGAAAAATATCCAGTCAGTTTTGTAAATTTTCTAACATTATGGTTGTAGTAATTTACCTCCTTGACTGAAGCTGTCTATTCATAGTACAGTACCAAATGAGGTTGAAATTATCACAGGCAAGTGTACTATAAAATTAATTCAATGTTTATAACATTGTTTTTTTTTTGGGTGAGGCGGAATATCATTGAAATGCCGTAAAGAGAATAAAAAATATAAGACATACAACATTTCCCCAGTCTTCATCCATATAGATTGGTGGTCTGCAGAACTTATGAAGCCAATTTTTTTTTTTTTTTTTTTTTTATGTGATTCATGGCAAAATACAGGGATATTGATGTTAGCCAAGAATGAGCAGTGATATTTAGGTAAGATATTTTAATCAATTGATGATTTATTTCAGAATGATATTGACGGGCAGGTGAACAATGTGAAACCTGTGACAGAGACTGTTGTAGCAGCCCCCAGTTTAGGCAGTCGGATGTGTGGTCTTACCTGTCGGGTTGGTTCAGGGATTAAGGCAATTATACATGCTTTTGTGCCTGCCTGGGCAACCATCAAGACAGTACCATTGATTATTGGTATGATGATAATGCCCATCATTCTCAATGAGAGCTGTACTAGGGTATGCAAATATTTTAATTAGATTTTGTTTTTATATTCTTACAATTTATCTCCATATCTCCTATCTACACAATATTGAAGTTCATTTCATCAGTAGCTGTGTTAAAAGTTATTCCATTGCCGAACACTTCTGCAAAACTTCTACCGTCCTGGTTTCATCCCATTCCAGCAGATAATATATTTCTCCTTTTATTTGTCTTTATTTTTAGCTCCGGCCTAAGCCGAGGGCTCTAGGTTTTATCGTAATTATTGTTCTTGGGGCGACCACTTCTTAAAAGGGGTTCAACTCACTCACTCACTCACTCTCTTCCTCCCATCCATTTTCTTTTACCGACATTGAATCATTTATTATTACAGTTTGTATTTTTTTTTTTTTCTTCTTGGGGTGACCACTTCTTAAAAGGGGTTCAACCAATATTTAAGAGGTTCAACCGAGGGGTCCACCCTCAATAAAAAGGGTTAATTTTCAAAATTTCAATATAACCATATGAATACGAAAATCCAGATAAAACATAATTAATATTTTGAGACATTTACATATGGATATTTTATTATTTCACTTGAATCATTAAGAGCCGGAGCTTTTGAAGGGTTTTCCTTCATGTTCTTGTTATTGATACAGGTCAATGAAAATTTTCTGACTGAATTTTGAACCTGCTGCAAAATGTGTTACTGTAGCTGTCTCACTCATTAATGGATTATTTCTTTCTGACCTGTACTGTACTAATGCGGACAGGAGTTGGTCACCACTCTCTTCTGGCCAACCCAGGGATGTGGTACTGTCACATTTGAGGATGTACTAGTTGCCTACTAGACATTTTCAGTTGATAACCTCTCATAATCAATAATGTTCTAAATGTTTATAATATACTTTAAATTATGCGTATGATGAACTAGACTGTAATTAATTGAAACATGATTATATTTGTCAATCAGAAATGGCATCCGTTGACTAAATACTGTATAACAAACACACATACAGTACTAGCTAAATTGTTAGAGTTATGAACCACTGATATATCATGTTTAAAGTCTCGGAAGACAGTTCAGTGAATGATATGAGTCTCGTATTCCACAGCATAACAACAAGGATATTATTAAGCTTTTCAACAGAAATCAATATATTTGAATAATTTCTGGATTCTTCCCACTTCTGCAACCATTTTCTAACAATAGACCAGCATACAACCAGCTGTCTCAACTCTCAATATAGGGAACACAGGTGCCTGCATCCGTCATTCCTATTATCTGGGCATGTAGTGTCATGTCATCCTATGATAAAATTGAGAGCACATAATTATACAGGTAGATATCCCGAGTATTATAGGTTTTACTTACATTAGTTTGCGTCATTACTTATACTGTATATGTTCTTGAAGCTATTGTATGCTTATAAACAAGATGTAGCACCACTTCATTTTCTTAACTTTTGTGAGTTAATGACAAATATCTGAAATGGATTAAATTATTCACACTACTATTTCATCCAGCAGATATAGAATTATAATTTTTATGAATAACCATTAAATAATAATGATACTGTAATAGTATTCATTTGACAAATTGATTTGCATGTGTTATAATGCGGATGCTTCGATACAAAGTAATCCGCCATGTTCTGTGGTTCATTCTTCGTAGAAAGGGAAGAGATGAAGCAGTCTGCAGGTTCCATATCATATGTTGCACGTTTAGTACGAAGCAAAGTTAATTCCTACATAATTTTCATTTCCTCTGATTGATCAGCCAAACCTTCAGCTCGGATATTGCCTTCATTAAATTGATAATGGCAATATTAATGTATCTGAGGTAATATCGTAAAATATAATGATCTAGTAGGCAACTCGTATCCATGAATGCGACACTGCCACATCATAATGTTGGCCAAAAGAGGGTGGCGACGAACTTCTGGCTGCAATAGTACAATGTTTTTGTTCTCTAGTGTATAAAGCTAAGGTTTCCTTGCGGCAAAATGCTGTGTTTAATATTAAATGTGATATTCCCAGCCTGCATTTCATGGATGATGCATATATACTAAAGTATTTTATTTTATTACCAGAAAAAGTGTACAGTGATGGAGTTTCCATCCATCCCTCGGACCTTACAGTACTATTATGATCCATTGGCAATGGGCATTGTTGGTGCCTTCCTTGCTGTTCAGATCATCCTTTACTTCATTCCTCTTGGTCGTGTTGTCAAGCCACCCAATGGTGCCACTGCACGATGCAATGGTAAGACAATATATTATATTTACTTCTGTGGTTGCATACTCATTCAGTTGGTGAATAGCAACACACTAGGATGGGTATTATGAATGTTACAGTGATTTATGATTCCTATGTCTCTGGTTAAAGCAATAATTTATCTTATGTCTGGCTCTGATATCTCATGCCTTTTGGGATTTCTTCAAGGGATTTTTAAAAATAATTGTAAAACTGAATGGTCAGTATGGTAGTCCTGTTTTATAGATAATTATTCATAGTTTGGTACAGTAAGATCTGTCGAGCGTGGCCTCCTGTATCTCACTCAGACTGTGCGTACCTCGAATATCTGGTCCTATAGATCCATCTACAATACATGTATTAGGATTCAACTCAAGAATATCTGATATAGTACAGGAAGGGTTGGATTAGATAGATTGTATATTCTTAGATTTATAGAGGGCACCAAATACAAGACTATTATGAAAGCTAAAATATATAGGAGGCTTGTAAGATATCCTGATGAAACAAGTGGAAGTCTGCTTACTAGATAGAAAGATGAGAACTACTGTACATTAGATATGTGGACTCAATATGAAGAGAAGTTACCACCACAGTCACACAAGGATATGTTCTGTGACCCATAATGCTACTTACCAGCTGATGTTGTAAGTTGGTGCACTACATGAAAAAGTTACTCTTTCATGTTCCAAGATGCTTTATGCGAACCTACTCCCATAATGAAATAATTATTGAATGAATATACTATTATGATGGTTTTCAATTTATGTGGAGATCCTAGTTTTGGTTCATGTGCTCTAAGGGACTCTTATGTTGAAATTGTTTATGTATTGATGTTGAAGTAAATAGGAGTTTAACTGAAAGTAAGACCATACTGGTATTAGTTTAAGTTGTGCTGGTAACAGTGAACTACAATTTGTCAGTGTACTATATTTTTGTTTTTGTTTTTACAGGATGGATAGCTGTGGTGTTGTCACTGGCTTCACTTCCTCTATTGATGTACATGGACTATAGTGTCTTGGTGGTGTACTCCAAATATCGACAGTTATTGGCTACCAGTCTAGCACTGATGGTTTTAACCACTTTAGTTGGATATATTAGAGGTGCCTACATCCCCAATGATGCCAAGAACCCCACTGGCAACTCTGGTCTCTTTCTCCCAGACCTCTTCTCTGGTCGGGAGATGGCACCAGCCATCAAGCGGTTGGACGTCAAGTTTTTCTCCTTCAGGGTCACATGCATTGCATGGGTAAGTAATAGTTGGTCATGATATTATAACATCAAATCAACAAGAATTCAATTTGTTTCATGATCATTCTGTTTTCTCCTATGTATAGTGTTGGGTCTTAACCACTTAGCCATGGGCCTTATCTTCTGTGGCAGCTCTGTCTTGCGGACATTTCTCCCGCACTCGCAATCACTATGTAATCAACACATTTGACGGCTAACAGCTGTAAACCACTCGCACTACAAAAATAAATGATACAGGATATTGAAGTACAAACCTTTAGCTGTCTACTGATGTATTTGTGAAGACTAAATGGACATCTATAGGATGGGGACCCAGCTCAGAATGACCGCAACTCAAAATTCACTTTTACACTCTTTTTACATATATCTAAGTAGGTTTTCACACTGATTTTGTTATAAAACATGTAAAAATCACATTTTTCAACACAACAATATGAAATATAATGTCACTCATTTTTACATGGATATATGGAAATTACAGGAAAAACGGCTCTAGATATACGTCCTTCCACCCTCACTGCTGGTCTGACACTGGCAGGAGGGGGGTGGCTTGACTACTCCCTACAAGTCCAAATCAGCGTTGCCAGCTGAGACACTCATGTTATGGAGTGTGCAATTTTAAAAACTGCGTTGTCGAGAATTCTCGTCACTTGTGGTCCTTCACACTTGTTGCTGATGACAAGAATTTTTGTCACCCGCAGTTTAAGGGTTAATGACAAGTGTTTTATGAACATATAATAATAACTTCTTTCTCCCACATATCCTTCTCACTATATGCAAATTGTTGGGTAAATATTTTTCTCCTGATTGTTTTAGATTATGATAAATGTGATCATCGCAGTGAAGGACCTGCAAGCCAACCCTGGCCAGTACAGTCCAACACTGCTGATGGCTTGCCTCCTACAGGTATGTCTCACATCTCTAGTTCATGCTTTATGTACAGTTGAGCAAGTAGAAAGTGCAAGAAAAATCTGGTTGTATATGGCAACATCTGGCAGTTCTTTGTAATAATCCCTCGTATCTTTATGAATGAATCACTGGGAACCCAAAGCCAATGTAAAGTGGAACGTGATTGGTTGAACTTTGAGTGGTTGTGAAGATATTGCCATAAACAGCCAGAGGTTTCTTGCACTTTCTACTTTCCCAACTGTACAGTTGGAGAATAAAGTATTTGAACACTGTTGGCATATTCTGGTAACAATACCAAGAGTAAACTCATCAGTGAGAGAAAATATTTATGAATTGAAAGATAAATTTTCATTCACAGTCTGTCATTGGCCGATGTCTCCCAGTATCAAATATTGTTATGTAGAAATTCATTAATTTTCTCTTTTACTAATGTGTTTACTCCTGGCGCTACCAGAAGCCACCAACGGTGTTCAAATACTTTGTTCCCCAACTGTACATTACATTTATATTTTACAGTTTGTTGCCATACCTTTTTGTTTGTTATGGTTCTGAAGGCACTGTCCCATGATCTCACTGTGGAACAACCATAGCAAGACAAGCCCTTGACTTAATATGCCTGTTTATACAGTTAAAGCATCAATTTTCTGGTGTCCACAGGGATTTTAAAAGTAGCTAGTTAAGTAACAGCCAAATAACAGCCGTTTTCTATTGTGCGCCATACATAAGTATAGAAGTACATAATAATACAACATACATAACAATTAATGCAATGTATGCTACAATGTACAATAATGCACCATTGTAATGTTTACACACCATTGACTCGTTGATGGTTCAGTCAGATGTAATAATCCATGTCCCAACACACCCATAAGCCACTCAATCTCTACTGTATAGCCTAATGTACTTTATCTTACTGCATATTATAAAGGTTTCCTGAACTGTAAAACTTATATGTTAACTACTACTAAAATTGTTGTATCCTTAAACTAATGTTACCTTCAGTACAGTGGTGTACCTTGGTTCTCGAACAATTAGGTTGTCAAACATTTTTTTTTTAGAAAAAATGTCTGTTTTAAAACATAAACTCTATTCCTGAACCAAGTTGAAAAGCTGTAGCAAAAATAATTAATACAAAGTAAGGAATGTGTGTGTATGTATAACAATTCAATGAATTTTGTTGATAATTGAACTTATCACCCTCCTGCTCCCTTGTTACACTCTCAATAATACTAACCCCTTTATAGTGAACAACTTCTCAAAATGGGCGTTTTTCATACTTTTAGTACATATTCCTGTGCAGTCATTTGATATGGTGAAAAGTGCAAGTTATTGAAAGAGAAAGTGACCAAGAATAATGAATATAAACTAATGAAATGTGTTTGTAGAAGTAGAAACTCATGGATTATTGGTGATAACTGAACTTGTCAAGCATCACCCTCACTCCTCACTGCACTCATGCATTTAGGCCTACCCTTTTAGAATGAACCTTTCAAAATATACATATTCCATACTTTTGGCTCAAGTTTAGAATAATTTTTTAGTCACTAGAGAGAGAATATGTGAAATCAAGAGTTAGATTAATCTCAAACTGGCTTATGAGTTGTCATAGCACAGCTTGGAATGCACATTAGCCATTTAAGTATTATTTTTATGTACGCCCGTAGACGTAGACGATTCACTCTCTGGGATTCCCACAAATGAATAGGAAGATACAAGTGAAATGTCTGCTGCTATTGCATGTTTATCCTTATTGAAAATTTCCTGATGTCTCCTCCTTGTGAAGATTAGGGGGAGCAGAGCGGGAATTAAATTAATTGGGCATGATGGTTGCAATGCAAATTTGAAATTCTGGTTAGGTCCTGTATTTCTTCGGTTGATTGATTTTAGAATTTTTCGTTTAAATTGTCCGGTTGAGCGCCAAAACCTGTAGATTGGGTCCCGGAAAATTGATGCTCTACTGTAGTGTGATTTAACCTATTTAAATGACTAAATTATGAGAGTATAGGGATCAAACTCTAATACTGTACTTTGATTGCCTTTCAATTCTGGTTGGGAAGAAAGTGTATACTGACGAATATTGCAGTTAAAATTGTAATCTTTTTTTTTTTTTTTCGTTACAAGGGTAAAGGGATACTGTATGCTTAAATTAAATTTGCATTATTCCTTTCCTTTCAGATATTTTATGCTGCTGACTGGGTTTGGTTTGAGGAGACGTATTTCACCACCTATGAGTATACTCGAACTGGATATGGACTTTTCCTGACTCTAGGTCATGCTTCCATGATCTTCACTTTGCCAATCTTCACTCGCCTTATCCTCAATCACAGGTTGGTATCATCTTACTCTCTTCTGTTCATTAAGTCTGGACAGATTTCAAAATTGTATTAAGCCAAACATTTGTCAGAAATTGGAATACACATTACACTAGCATACAAACTTTCTTCTATTTGTAATGGCATAGCCTCATATACTATGATTAAATGTACCCCACAATTTCTCAAAGTTTCCTCTTCATACTAATTGGGATGGATACCATTGTTGAACATAAAAATTTCTGAAGTACATGAAAAACTTAAATATTTCTTAACAGGACTGAGCTGGAATGGTACTACCTTTCCCTCATCGCAATTGTCAACTTGATTGGCTACACCATCACCCGGGCAGCCAATTCCCAGAAACATGCTTTCCGCTCCAACCCCTCTGCCCCTGCCCTTGCACGTGAGTTTGACCTATTAAGTGTGGTAACATAAATTGTGTGACTGTACTTTATCTCTCTTTGCAAATTCAGATTTTATTTTTCCTTCTCTTGACTGGATCACACCTACCTTTTGAAAAAAGGAAATTGGGTATGATATTGATGAATATGGTATTTACTTAATAAAGGAAATGTGCATATGATTGTTTATATCTTTAAAGATTTTTGTATTCAGCTAATATATATACTGTACTGTACATGATTATTAGAGTCAAAAGCAGTCAGTGGTGGGCACTGCAACAAAAATTCACCTTTGCATATGCATTTCCACAAATTCTGTTCACAATTGCAAATTCCCAAATCTCTTGGATGTTGCAGTTCTAAAAAGATAATCCATCTTTGCAATTGTCACAAACAAATATGCAAAACCTGGTAACAGTATTGTAGATTTTCATATTTTTAATTGTTAGTATTAATATTTTGCATACTTAGTACTCACGTGAAGTCTTATAGCTTACTTAAGTACAGTACTCAGTCAGTCTTAACTTACTCATCACTTTAGTCATTATCTTGGAAATTTGCCAATTATGTCACACTTCTTCAGTTAAAAACTTGTGATATTATGAGGAATGGAATGTCAGTAAAGCTAAACAGTTTGTTTTGAAGCAGCTGCATAACACTGGGGGTTCTAGTGTTGTAACCTGATTGGTAGGCTTAGTGTGTTGTGTTACAATTGTGAGGTGCTGTTTATAGTGGTGTTTTAGCTTTAGTTTCTGCTGTGTTTTTCTTTTATGGAGTTGTGGAGTCACAGTCATGGATGTAGAGCAATGGTTCCCAACCTTCATGTCACAAACCTAAGTGGGATCATTAAGCCCTGAAACAACATACTGATATTGTGTTTAGTTCCCTCATGTTGAGATATTGCCAGCATATTCATATTTATGTATGCAATGTGTATATGTTACCAGATATTTACTGGGTTCACGCATAAAAATGCATAAAATTGCTCACACACTCTAATTTTCTAAACAGTGGGGTCACCGTGTCATATATCGAAGGGCCCCAAGTAAAACAAGTAATTGTTGATAAACCTCAAAAGGTTTATTACACACCGTCTTGGCTTGAAGTGCATGAATGGGTTTGCAAGAAAAAATTAGTTGAAAAGCGCAGGTATAGAAACACAATATTATTTCAAAATGTCTACTGTAATACATGTAGTGATTATGGAGAAGAGGGAGAGGCTGTCAATGTTTTTGAAGCTCTTCAGGATGTGATTAAGAAATCCAAATATGTACAGTATACTAGACTATAGTCAACCTCACAGGTTTAGGCCGGTCTGGCTGGGTCGCCAGTCCTCTAGAAATTTCCACTGTGTTGCCACTTCTTCTGTTGACAACCAAGAGGAGGCCTATAAATAGCTTGACATGTCAAACGTGCCACGCACCACACCATATCCCACCTCACCCCTAATTAACCCAGGTCCTCCTGCTCTCCACTCCCATTACTGCACACCTTTTTCACTCTGAGTACCTTGGTTGTCTCTCTCTCCCTCTCTCATGAAGCATAACCAGCTGGTATATAATAATAGTGTGTTATAATGATCGGAGTCACAGTGGTAGAGATGCAAAACTCTTATTTTATCATAGAGTTTATTATCCCTCATTTTGACCATGTGTCTATGGTGGCTGACGAACGAGGAATGAATGACATATGTGGGGATTAACAAATCTGGGGTGCGGTCAGGTACTCCACGTGTCACTGTACTCAGGGTACAACTGGCAATGCAGCATATGGTGTGTTGCCAAACTTGATGAAAAATAAACTCAGTAATTGATTTTCCAGCAAAAGCATTGTCACGTATAAATGTAAATTACTTTTATTATATAACTGAGTAAGTTTAACCTATTCATTTAACACTTAGTAACAGGAGAAAGAGAGAGAGATTTGTAGGCCTCTTAGTGGTCAGCAACAGACGTGGCAACACACCGGAAATTCCTAACTGCCTGGCGACCCAGCCAGACTGGCCTTAACCTGTGAGGTTGACTATAGGTAAGAGGCGCCCCATCGGCCACCATTCTTGTGATGGTGCAGTCGGCCTCCTACAATACAGGGGATAAGACCCCACTAAGGTTCAAATGGCCTTTGAGCTGGGCCCCTGGCCTGTTGGGGATTCTGCACTGACCCTAATATCTTATATAATTTTGTTTCAGATCTCGAAAGCTTGCCTACATCAGCTGGCACAAACCTGCTGGTGTCTGGGTGGTGGGGCAGGATGAGGCATCCCAATTACACTGGAGACATGTTGGTCATCATCTCTTGGGCTCTTCTCTGTGGTCAGTTATATTTTTATGCTAATTAGTTGTATTTAACTTGTTTTTTATATTTAGAACAAACTTGTGACACTTATTTAAACATCTGAACATGTACCCTACCTCTTCCTATACATCCTTTCATTTCATACTGGAGCACACATGTAAAGGATGTCTTTGTTATTGGTACACTCTCCTCGTTTTTTATGCGAGGTTAGGTTCCTGAAGGGAAAGTAAAAGTGAATTGTACATTTCCATAAGAAATAATGGTACAGTGAAAGCTCCTTTAACCGCTCACCCACTCAGAGCGCAGAGTGAAGAGGGAGTGACGAGTGTTAAAAGTGAAGAGAAGTGTTCAGTCACCTTGGAACTCCATCTCAATTCTATTGTGCTTTTGTACTGCAATTTCTTTGGTAGCAACTTATATTCATTGCTACTGTGACTTATATCAAATCACAATTACCAAATACTATATTGTACCCTACATATTGGTGTATAAGATCTCTGTAAATTGTCAGTGTGAGGCAGTAGCTGCACATAAACAATTTTCCTCATATAAACATGTATTCAGACAAAGCGTTTTTTCCTATAAATGAGCGCCTCTGTTACCCTAATAGGAGCGCAATATGAGAACCTACTGTACCTCATAAGGATATAGGTGGGTAACCACAGCAGAAAAGTTCATAGTTTTCTTTTTTCAAACATTACCGTAAATGCTGGCGTACAAGACGACCCCCAAACTCGTGGTGAAATTCTCAGTCGTAGTATATGTTTGGCGTATAAGACGGGTACGAAATCTGAACCTAACCCCAGCCCTGTCAGTTGTGCGGTGTAGGCACATCTAGTCAATAAATGTTTATGTACATGAAATTGAAAAGGTTTTATATTTTCGTGTATGCATCTATTGCATCGTGAGGGAGTTTCTCTCAACTGATGGGTTGTTCGGTAAATGTTGATTTTCCAACGGTGCACAGAGAGTTGGTAAGTATTTTCGTGTATGTATCTATTGTTATAGTGTTATGGTACGTGTACAGATGCTACGGTACATCCTTTGTAGGGTGGAAACAAGGATCAGGTAGGTTGGCGGGACTACAGTGACAGTGGGTGAGACTCGGTAACATGTGGTGTCATTTGGTTGTTTTTAATTTTTGCAGAAAGAATGTGTATGTGCGCTAACAGGAAAAAATTGAGATTGGAAATGGGAATATACTGGTACAGTATATAAAAAGAAAGGAAGAGAAAGAAAGGGATGAACAAATAATGGGAGAGGTGAGATGTGGTGGACACACACACGCAGCGCAGTGAATGTGTTGGCGAGTGTTGACATATAAAGACATTATTCCTTTTATTTACCGATAACTCAAGGAGGAATATTTAAGAAAGTCGCCGATATGTACCGTAAATTAATTAAGAAAAAAGAGAGAGAATGGGAAGGATGCATACACGTAAATACAAACTCTCTGTGCACCATTGAAAAGTAAACATTTACCGACAAAATCAATGAAACGAGTGTACCGGTATGTATTATAAATGTAAAGGTAATGCCGAAAATATATTGAAGTGCAAGCATCTAATACACAGAATTTGTTAAATATAAACATTTACAGTGAAGTTGAGTTACTGGTAAACCATTTCAAGAGCCAAATTTTTTACCCGGCGTGTAAGACGACCTTCAATTTTCAGGGCACTATTTATGGCTTCAAAAATTGTCTTATACGCCGGCATATACGGTACTTTGCTTGTGCATGCCCTCCATTTCTATCTGCAGTTCTTTTCCTCTCAAACAAGACTTCACTTTTATACACTATGTGTAAATATTCTACCACCTCAAATTATGTCTCATCGATTTTAATTTTTCTTCTCTTCTTTAATATTGGCTAATAAAATTCTGTTAATTTTGCAGGATTCAAATATGCACTGCCATGGGTGATGGTAGCACTGGACATGTTCTTCCTGGTGGGGCGGACATTTGAAGTAGAGGCTGCCTGCAAAAGGAAGTATGGAGCCTCCTGGGAGAGTTACACCACTAGGGTCAGATATCGCCTTATACCCCGTGTTTTCTAAGCCAGTCTGCCTTAAAACTTGTTCATAGGTCATTTCAGTTCCAGCCTTCAGCCTGTGCCCTTCCATAGTCTTGAGTGGGTTACATCATGACTTCCTTCCAGATTCAAGATTCCCCGATTTTCCAAAAAATTTCTTGCTTCACCAATCCTAACCTCCACTTTACTAGTTTTCTATATCATAAAAGTTGTAGTCTGACTCGGCTTTAATGCAACAGAAATCTCCACAGCATCATGGACAGTGGGAAGGACCTTCAGGATGTGGTAACTAAATGTTTGCGTACAATGACCTTTGAAACTTTTTACTGAGCATGTATTTCAATTTTATAATTACTACATATCAAATTTGACAAAAAAAAAAAGCACTAGGCTACTCATTGTACCATGGATCTGTATTCAATAAATGGATATGAGCAGGGATAGAATGAAATAGAAAACTGACATACAATAATGTGGATATTTTGACAATGAAATTAACCCTTTACAGATGAGGTTACTTTTCATTCTTGACTGCGAGTACGTGTGTGTATGCACACGTACACACACCCAGAAAGTGTTTTGGTGGCAGGGAACCATGACTCAGATCTTTATATTGCACTGAAGAAATGCCACAATGTACAGTAAATGCCAATCCCAATGCTAGGAGAATTTTGTGTGCTAGAGGAATCTTGATCTGGTAACAGTGAAAAATTGTGGGTGTGCAAAGTTCATAGAATGGTATGGCGTTTGTTATTTCTTGGAAAAATTAAAGTTGTCCCAGTAGGCTAATATAACTAAAGAATAGTCAGTTATATTAATCATATCATCAGTACCCTGATTCCTTTTTTTCAAGGGGTAGGGTAATAATCATATACACCTGGTATAACTATATACACTCAATAAAATACTGTATTTGTTAAATATATTGCAAGGGACTGATATTGTGCGATTATACTATTTGTTAACTCTTGTATTAAAAGAATTTTTTTAGTGTATGGGGCAAAGATGCAATACATAAGAGGAAAAAGTATAAAATTACAATAATTACCTGCAACAAGTAAATTGGGGCTAGTTTTAACTGGAATCCTCTCCACTTTAGGGACACTACCAACTTTGACTGAAGGCTCTGTAGATATCTTTTCTAGTTAAAACATCTCTGGATAACTACAGGAATCTAATGTACAGTACATAGAGGAATTCTTCCATCAAATACCTGTATAGATTTTATTGTGTGATGGCAATAGAAGAGGTATTTTTCAGTAAACAAGATTGCTCATCTATCTCGTAGCAGTGGGCAAGCTTGAGCAACGACACTTGTTGACCTGGCATGAATTTTCATGCAGAAAACTTCATTCAGGCTATTGTTAGGTGGCTGTAACAGCCAAAGAAATGGTCGGAATGGATTGAAAATGTGGTAGGTGCTGCGGCTGGTTAACCCATCCTATGAACCTTCCTCATCCATATTTCATACTTCTATCAGATCAATATTCTTTTGGCATACAATTTCTTAGCAGATGAATTCTAATGCAGGACTGGCACTGACTGCACCTTTATGTCAGCTGGTCCATCATTCTCACAATTGCAGTACATTTACATCACCCTTCCTTTAATGATAAAGAAGTGCATTTGATTGTGTTTATATTAGTACCGGTATCCCCTCTTCCAGCAGTAATTTTAATACAGTACAGAATGTGAAATATTCTTGTGCATCAGAATTTTAAAGATTAATTATTTAAAAAAAAATATTTCTAGCTTGGTTGATGTACAGTACTTTCATAATTTTTTGGTGGAAATTGGTTTTATCTCAACCTTAACCATGACATCCTGTCTCTAAAAAATATTTCTAAGAGGATTTTATATGATATCAAATAGGATTCAAGGTTTGGCTGTGATGCACTTACAATACTAGATCATTTGTACACATAATCAGTGAGAAAAAAAATGTAGCTTTGTTGCTGGTTGCAATGTTACCATAGAAGTTGGTGCATCACACCACCATAGTACAGTACTGAGCTCATCTTTACAAAGGAACATTACAGCTGTAATTAATTATCATCACTGTAGTAAAAGTAGTATTATTCATACATTGAATTTATGACTGTATATATAATTCACATATTTTTAACCCTAAGAACATTTGAGAACTGCTGCAATGCTCTAGTGTAAGTACAAAATGTACATAGTATATTTTTAAGTTACATACAAAACATTTTAATATAAAGTTATTTATATGTAATACCTGTAGGGTATCTGTTTGGAATAGGTTTAGCAAAGAGAGGGAGTGAGATGATGGGTGGGTTGTGATCTCATAGTGGGAACCAACTTTTTGCATCACCACAAGATCCCTCCCTTCTCCTCTCCCAACAGCTCTGTGCACATTAAGTGCATATATATACCACAAGATTTAAAATTTGAACAATCACAAGATTTTATTAGGTTTATATGGGTTTCAGCTAAATTTCACAATAGGCTGGATCAAAATTTATTTGCATGAGTGTTTTAAAGTTAAATTTTAGTACCCTATGGAACTGAATTATTTTAACATGGAATAACATTTATATCTTTATAGATAGAAAGACAGTGTCCTTTGCTCTCAGATTTGTGTATATAATAAGTAATAATATGTACTTGTACAGAATGCAAGTATGCAGATATAAGATTCCAAAAATAAGCTCATCTTTTTGTTGTTGTGTATAATTAACCCTTTAAATTTAAGGAATTAGGTTATCGAGTAATTTTTGGGGCTGCAACATAGACCAGTGCCTTTACGGTACCTTCTGCACGAAACATTCAGCTACAAGACGAGGAATGATCTGATTTCTCTGGGCGTAATCCCAAAAATACTTACATCGATGTTAATTCAAGAGGTAATTCTCCGTGGACGGGATGTCCATATAAGCAATTAGTGCCTCACTAATGACCCCGCAGTCATATAAAGTTTTATACAGTATTTCAAAGTCACAGCAAATAATTATGCAACTGCCCTCTAATTAAAAAGAATGTATTATTAACCGAATTAAAAGCATTTGTTCATTACTGTAAAGGCTCCTTCATAAAGGACAATTCTCTGCTATAAATAGTTTTGCAGCCGGCTAGCAAAATTGGGTGATCGCGGCTAGATTGCCAGATGGGTTGGAAACGCCTGTCGACATTACACAGTGTAAAGTGCCGTTGAAAGAGTGAAAAAGAGCATCACCAGAGTAGTGGTGGAAGTGTAGATGAATGAGTGACTAAACAGTAGTAGATCTAGATTCTAGATGAATGAGACTTATAAGTAGCTGTGTTTAGGTGTAGATGTCTGTCTGTCCAATACATCAGATGAACCACTTAAAAAAAGGTAGATTTATATCATGGAATGGAAGATTCTATGATTTCTGTTTGTAGTATATGCCCGAAGAGTATACGTAACCCAAGATGGGGCTCTACCATCGAATAGGCCTACTCACGATAATGCTGCTGCCTGCAAGCTCTGTCGATCATCGAGTTTGCTTCACGCGCAGCAAGTGCCGTCTTTTCGGAGATAATATTCCAAGTCCTACTTGGTCCCTATGGTAATATGCATCAGTATGTCTCCAGCAGGAGAGGATCTCCTTTTCCATTTACAATTGTTTAGTTTTCCTTATACGCCATCACCCAGCCAGAAATGCCAATAACCACAGTTGCTATCGTCGTTGACAAATAAGTCTCGTGTGTGTGTGTGTGTGTGTTTGTGTGTGTTTGCCGTTCAAGGAAGGAGAGAGTGTGGTGGTAGGCTATAAGGCGCATGGGACCCCGAGGGACAGACAACATGGCATATTGTTGTTTGTCACGAAGGTTCTTGAGGCGCCACTTGAGCTGATTGTCGAGGTTACCGTAGCTCTTTTCACATAATGAAATCCGTAATGGCTTCATTCCATACGATGGTGACTCCTCACCTATAAAGAATTCATTTTGTGGTAACCTATACTGTATAGCACAAGATCCCTGCTTGTGTTCAGGGTGTGATCTACAACCTTCAGTTTTTCACTCATTCACTGCTATAAGTTCTTTAAACATTCTGAATATCCACGTAAGTCACCCGAGAATAACTCCACCCGCCCACAAGAGACGCAGTTGGCTAATAATAATCTGAAAATTATTACCATCCCAAACAAAAAAAATTACAAAATATTGGCACAGCCTTGATCACCTACATGTATAAAGGGGGAGTGAAGTGCATTTCTTAAAGTAAACTAATCTACTATATAAACACGAAAGGGGAAAGAGTTTAGAAACTCGAGCATAAAATCTATGTCGATCTATGCATCAACGAGATAAACACATAACACTGTGCAATAGCTTAGTGAAGTTTTGTCTATACCCCATCAATTTTCAGAAGATTGTAACACTAAATCATGCTTATAGTCATAAGGAGACATAAACTCATGATTCCTAATGCTTCAAGGAAAAGTTTAAAATGGTGCAAACATCTCGCTGCTCGTACCGTGATATTGGTTCACCCAATGATAGCTTTGACAACTACTTGTTTTAACCTGTAGATAACGGGGTTTTCCATGCTGAGGAAAATTGAACGGTCATAAGTACAATTGTTTAACGTTCTATAGGTATTCAACTTGCCGCCAGGCGGGCGAAGTATGGATGTGCCATGCCGTAGAGTTAATTGTGCAATGACAAGCAGATTCACAAAAAACTAATAGAAATACGTAAGGAGAAATTCGAAAATCTAAAAATGGATCTTTTCCATAATGGTCAATTAAATATAAGTGCCAAATCGGCATGATGGTCTTCGAGATGCAATTTGACAGACATATCCGAAATTACTATTGTTTCAGTGTTATTATTGAAACTCCTACCGGTATGAAAGGGACGGGATAAACTTGTATAAGTTTTTACAGGGAAGGGAACATAATTTTGAAGAAAGTGAAATAACTTCATGCCATTTTTTATTACTTCATCTGCAAACTGTACGGTAATGACGTTGTGATTCACACTCATGTAGAAGCGTCATATGCTCCAAGGGTTAGGCAAATTATACAGCTTTATTGTCACAAGAGGAACTGGGAATGATTTATCTATGTAATGCGCTTATTATCTCTTCAAAGTGAGTTCATGGAAGGAAGGTTATTGAACCAAGGAGGGCAATACTTGTCCTGATACTGTACGGATGGTGGCGTAAATTTGTGGCACATTGGCTATCAAGGCAAGCAAAGTAATATGAATCTGTACTTTTGCTCATTTAAGTAAGCCTTCACTATCCTTCGAAACTTATAGTAAGCTATGTGGGATAAAATGCAATATATAAAACGAAAACAAATAAAATCTCACATTTTGCGAAATACGCCTGCCACCTTAGCCTACCCATGATTTGGTGTTCAGCCATGAATACAGATCCTCGATGCATTGCAGGGGCAGGTTGGGCAAGCTGGGTAACGGGACCAGGGGCATGCATGTAGTACACATATCACAACTAAAAAATGTAGTTAGTTTCATCGCTAGTTTAAAGGGCTTGTGCTGTACCCGGTACGGTATTCGTGTGTCCGTAACTTTATATCAATTCCTAATAAAAATAACAGTTAGTTAAGATGGACTTTCATATTTCATAAATAAACAAAAACAAATTATGTCTATAGGATTTTTTGTTCCTGCATTTCATGAAAAGGGTTGTAACACGTAGATCATCGTGGCTCTGGCCGTGGTGAGAGTGGTGGCTGCATTGTTTGTCTTCTAACTGTTGTTTCTGGAGTGAGGGTTTGTGTTTGTTAACTTGTGTTCGCTATAGGTTGAGAGGTATTTACATAGTTAAGGTCTCGGAGTACCCTAGGTAATAGACATGCATTTTGATCGTGTATTAATTGCCGAAGTATTGCTCGTGAGCGCTGGCAACCTTCCTCTCCACACTCGTTATAGTGAACTAGATCGAGGCCAGGGAGAGTGCATAGTTGTTCATTGATACAAGTTATTTCTTATCAGGTGATCACGGTCCGCACACCCGGAGATCAGGCTCATATACACGTGCACAACTTCAACTGTATCAAGGACGCACATGCTTACACACATTGGTCCTCTTACACGTACATGAGAATCACGAATCAGAGACGAATAGGAGCTCGCCGGAGGAAGTTATGTGGGGGGTTGCGGAGGGGGAGGAGTTGAAGGAGGGAGGGAGAGGAGAGATGTGAGCGGCTAGTCATCCATCCCACCTCATGCTAGGGTAGTAGTAGGGAGGGTAGAGGTGGAAGGAAGAGGGAGGTGGAGCGGTGGTGTCTGCGGCCCTGCTGCTCCTCACACACACGAGCGGCCCCCTCCACCCTATTCCTACCTACCCACCTCCCAGTAGTGCGGAACAAAGCTCACTGCGATTATGTCCCGGCGATTCACAGCGCCTCGGCAGTCCTCCTCTTCCTCCACCGCAGTATATCATTGGAGTCGTGGCTGTGGTGTCACCAACTCCCTCTGACGCAGAAAGAAAGAAAAAATTGTGCCAATTTTCCGTAACTATTTCAGAAAGCGAACGAGATGAGGTTATAGCCTAATCAGTAATTTCACTTTCATGACTGATCAGTGTGTAATTTATAATGATAAGTGTATATGATAAAATGGCGACATAGCGGCACGTGTTTTCTTGCTCGTTCAATCAAGTGCGCCTCAAACTTGATAACTCCTCCTGAAAACGGAATATTTTTTTCCGACAATTTTTTATGAGGGTGACACGCAAGTTCATGGATCCACAATTTCGACCTGACATTTCACACACCTTGTTCGCTTCTCTGTGGCTGCATGTTCCTTTACCTTTGTTCGGTCCTCAGTGACTGTACCTCACTGCTAAAGGGCCAGCAGACATATAGCTGTGAATAAAGACGTTAGGAAAATGAAAGTACTTAGTGTTTTACGCAGAAGAAACGTCATCATTTAATTGTTGCTGAAGACGTCTCGCCATTCCTGAAGTTCTCTCTAACTACTAACCAGGACGTGGTGGCCTTGAGTGAAAGGTGTCCTGGGTATGACTAACTCCACTACAACCACCACTCAGGATTTACTACGAGTTGACTATTTGCTGTGGTGGAGATCGAGCAGCAACCATCTCACTCACACCCATCCCAACCCTCACGTGAGTACCGTAATTACTCAAACTTTCTTCTGGCAGTGTATACCGTCCCGCACCGTAGTACCACCCAACAAGAAAAGCTACATAGTCGGTAAGCTACATAGCCTAGCCCTAAGGGGAAGCTACACAAGGGGAAAGTCGCCTGTGTTTTATACTTTATTTAGTTTATTATTTTGTAACCAGTGTTTTAGCCCCATTGTCTGTGTGCAGTTCAGTACTCTAAGCAAATTATCACTCCTTTACGGTAGGCTATATATTCAGTGACATTACTGTTCGATTTTACCACTTACGTACGTTGTGGTTTGTGGTGAGTTAAGTAGAGTGAGTCAGCGATGTTGAGCTTAGCTGTATATTATATACTTTTTTTTTTTAGTTGAGAGAATCTATTTCAGTCTTTTCCAGGGCGTGTGACCAAACATTGTTGTTAGTTTGTATCACTGGTGTCCTTGCTGAAGAATAGGATGAAGACTAGATTTTCTTTTATATCTACACCATTTTGTTATGGTATAAAACTATATATATGAATGGAATTGGGCATTAAGTTGGTACTTGGTGGTGATGATATTAAATGATCAAAGCAAAGAACATAATTATTTAAGCTATCTCGTTTTCAATAGCAGTATAAAACTAATATCGGGTTTTTAATTGTTTTTACTTTCTCTGGACACCTAGAACAAGTGATGTAAATTACACCAAACAATTCACGAGTAGAAGAATTACCTTCAATTTATAAATAATAAGATTCAGCAGAAAACATATTTAAAGATATAGCCTAACCTGGAAGGGGAGCAGTGCAGTTTCACCATCCTTCGTGGCTCAGCAGCAAGATTAAGAGTTTCGACACCTTAGATGTAGTTCGAATCTTGGCCATGACGATCAAGATCTTGTGTAGTATATTCGTTCCTGCTTAACACAATACATCAATTCACTACACAGGTGTGGAACTAATTTGACATGAAGAATGATTTTACGTTCAGAAACCATAACCCTCCGCAAGACAGAAGTAATTAAGCATCTCGCCCGAAAGATTATGAAAGGCAATGAGTGAAAAGACTAAAATCATCAGTATAACGAGTACCGATAAAGTATGTTTTCCCTGGATAAGAATCCGGAAAATGCCAATTATATCCTCAGTAGCATAATCAAATGTTCAGTTTATGGGTGAGAGGAAATTGATTGATCGAGCTGGCTTCCTGCTCTTAATGTTCTTTTGCAATAAAGAAAAAGAAATTACTAAGTTAACAACTAAGGCGATAAGTATAAACCTTTCGTGAGTAATACAATGCCCAGTTCACAGTAAAATGTCTTTTTTCAGTGCCAGTAATCCAGTGTCCAGTTTCATGTGTATGTCTATGTAGGGGAGGGGGGGTGAGTGCAGGCTTGGTGTGTGTGTAGGGGAGGGGCTGAGTGCTGGCTTGGTGGGTTTGGAAGTGGGGTGGGGGAGATGGAGGCGCTAAGCAGCAACAAAACCATGCAGGACGAGCCACACCTAGGTAGCTAGCCTCGCTGCAAATGCCACGGTGTGGGCAGGTAACAAGTTCACTCCAGAGTAGCGGTGTTCTGGTCGCCTGGGTCACTTAAACAGTTCCCTCTTGTGAGTCGTGTGTGCTAGAGGTGTACTGTGACCAGTGTATGTCATCAGATGAGTTGTTTCGTGTCAGAACCCAGGCTAGCTATCTCTCGGTGTACAGTATTTCGCGTGTGGCTTGTGGTGAAATAGACGAGGTCACGGAAACAGTTTCCTCTTGTGATCTTGTATTATTTTTTGGTGGTTCTAATATAGTCTATGTTTCGGGAGGATGAATGTATACGGTATTGTAATTTTTGTATGTTCCAACTGTTACCTTAATGTGTCTATTCAATATATAATTATGAAACGTCAATTTTGAGTAATAATAATTTGCTTATCGAACATATGCTTCAAGTTGTGAAACTCCGTCAATATAAAGGATCTTCAGATATAGGGTATAGCCCATGGCCATGGTATAGCCTAATGTAGGCCTATGCCTTAATTACGTTCTATCAGTGTATAATACCTCGTTGCCAAAATGTTATGGTTCCCTGTATAACTTAGGTTATACGATTGAACTCGCCAAAAGTAGGAGTTACTAATGTTGGAAACAATCAGTAGCTGTTATGCGAGGAAATAAAGGTTATCAGATTTGTGATACCATTCTGTTTCTGTCATAGCTAACTAAGTACAGCCACAATCAAATAACCACCTACACTTTCTGTCCATCGTGCAAATAAATCAGTATTTTATCAGAATATAATCATATAACACCTTACGTCAATTCAACACCTTCAATTATCATTATTAGATGATGCAAAATCATACACGTGTTGTTCTTTATTACCAAGATATTTACTACGATGGAAGGAGAGTGTTGGTAATTTGATTGTGGCTGTACGTGGTTCTTACCCAACGTGTGGTATACGCCTTTACAGACAATACAAAGGAAATACTCGGAAAGAGTACAGCAAGTTAACAAACGACGTTGGAGTATAATAACAAGAATAATGATAGCTTGGCAGAAATGAAAGAAAACGGAAGCTGGAAAGTAACTTGTTATCCAGTGAAAAAAACTACTAGGCTATAGACAAACGAGAATGATACACCGTGGAATGGAGATATATATGGAAAATTGGGAAAAACGAAATGATGGGATGCACGACAAAGATTATATTACAGTCTATAAATTAGAGAATAAGGGTAAAAGATGCAGAAAATAGTGGATTATGCTTGCCGAGAGAGAGAGAGAGAGAGAGAGAGAGAGAGAGAGAGAGAGAGAGAGAGAGAGAGAGAGAGAGAAGGGTTAGGACAGGCAGGGTGGAAGGGAGGGAGGGAAAGACGCAGGAGAAAGTAAAGGAATGGTTGGTGTATTGAGGACAGAGGACGGAGGGAGGGGAGGGATGATGGTGTGGTGTTGGGCAGGACGACTCAGCAAGCAAGCAAGCAAGCAACCAACCCCCTCTTGCAGGTCACGCTCTCAGGGCACACCTATGTTATTGCCTCGTCTCGTCTCCACAGGGTTGAGGGAGGTGGGGGTCGCAGTCTTCACCTCTGCAAGTCAATTTAGCCCTTTGTGTCTGTTTGGAAGATCATCGTGTAGGCTACTCAGTGTATAGTTGGTAGGGGTAATGTAGCCTATTCTATTTTTTTTTTCTTTGCACACGAATATAAAGGTGAAGGTCGCATTCTCTGTTCTCTTATGCATGCAGCTGGCACGCGTGTATATTTTAACACAATCTGGTAATTAGTTTCACTTTCGTAGGGAAGCGGAGATCGTAAAGAGATGGCAGGCGAGGGTTGGAGTAAGGGGAAGGAAATGAGTCGAGAAGTGAAAGAGAAGGGTGGAAATGAGTAACTTTTAGAGAGGTGGAAGAGAAGGAAGGAAAGGCGGTTATCGTGAGACCTCTGACCCTGGCTTTTCCTCCCTCCCTCCCTCTCTGTCTTCGTCATCATTCTCTCCCTCCCCCTCCCTCCTGCTTTCTTCATCACCTAATATTCTCCATCTGCGTCTTTCCATTCCTTCTTAACTTCACCTAACCATCATCTCTCAAACTCCTATCTCATCCCTTCCGTCTCTCCATTCCCTTTCTTCTCTCTATTTCTCTTTCCATCCTTCTACCAACACACACACACCCTCTTCTCCCCCCCCCCCCCCGCCTACACATCATCAGTCCTCCACACAATACTCTAAACCTCGTACCCTCCTCCTCACCACCACTTAACTCCTCTCCTACCACCAACACCACCTCATCTATCCAACCTCTCACCACATCTACACGCACACAGCCACATACATACACACACACACACACATATACATACACACACACACACACACATATACATACACACACACACACACACATACATACACACACACACACGCACACTACTGACGCACGCACCTGTCATGCGAGCACCACCAGAGAAGCCGAGTCATGCACACACACTCAGCTCCACACATACACACACACACACGCACACGCTTCCTACAAAACTGCCACATCATCGTTCACTGCTGCCGGCGCTCGTGATTCAGCGCTTTGTGTGTGTGGCCAGGCAGGGGTGGGGTTGGGTAGGTAGGTAGGTAGGGAAGGAGGGTGTGGGAGACATTCCAGGCAGGCAGGCAGACAGGCAGGGACGGTGACGCTTTGTTAAATGTTGTGACGCTTTATGATTATATACATACGATTTGACGCTTTCAAGATGTGATATGATTAATTTTGTATGATGTGTGACGCTCTGTGAATATGTTGTGTAGTATGAATGTATGAAGATATATTTTATGTTGCTTGCACGGCGTGATTGTATGATATGACCGACGCCCTATATCACGACGATGATGTGACGTTGTAAGCAACTGCACTGTTACTGAAGCGGATGTGACCGACCCATATTCTCCTCAGTAGAATAATGTGCTATAGAGGATATCTAACACGAACCATAATACCACTTAGGAGAATTATATCTTGGGTTACATTATATCTCACTTAACCTAAACTGGGAGATGCTACTAGGCTAAGTGATTATAGTAGGTTATTATTGAATCGTCAAATTTCGGTTTGGTGTTTACATAGTTAGCCTTCATAAAAAAAAATTGAAGCCACCTCATAAGCTACAAGAGTGCAACAACATACTGCTGACTTCACGTTTTGAGTCGCGACATCATCACTGCAGCTGTATTTACACTATATACCACCATGTTTGAGTTGTGACAGCGTCACTGAAGCTATAAGCAGAGTGAGTTTAAACAAACACAATCATCCTGTATTATTATGTTAGTTTTTATAAACTCCTGGGGTTTGAAGACAGAATGTTTGTTTTGATTTTTTGTCTTTAAAAGTCTGTTCCATATTCTGCGGCATATTATCATGGGTAGACATAGCCTATTAATAAAGTAGGCTACATTAATCGGTACTCTTCATATTACTGGGAAGTCTGAGGTTGTCATCCTTCTTATAATTATATTTATTTGTTACACCATATAAGATTTGTAGAACCTCTTTGTATATTTGATAAAGGAATAATTTAATCCCTAATGAACTGTTACAGGCATCGTTTCATTTGGACGCTAATTGAGAATATCCCATTATTTTTTTTGTTTTGTTTTTTGCATAAGCGAAAGGCATAATTCTCACATACTGTATGTAAGCCCTTTACCATTCTCGGGCGAATAGTCGTAAAGATATACACATCCTCAGTTAATTAATACATTACGGTACCATTACCATCTCCAGGATCAACATATCATCGTTTTGGAAAGTCTTAACGATGGTCAAACCTTGAGTAGTGCTAATATGGATACGGGGCCAAATTTTACACTAGGGTTTGGCTTGAGGTTGAATTTAACTCCTCCCCTGCAAGTGCTGAGGTGTGATGCTGCATACGTGAGTTTGTTGTTCAAGCTGTGAGTGGAATGATGAAGGAGTTTTAAAGTGCATTACTGATTCTTAACAACATGTGTTTGACTAGGCTACATTGGTAATTTCCAACACAAAAACTATATTCATTTTCAGAGAAAAGTAATACGTTGATGTCTTGCAGAGGTGTACTGTGTTTTCAGTTAGTTCGTAAATACCATACCTCTTACATAATATGCAAATAGACTACCGGCCGACAGGTCTCTGTTTCAGTCATTGGAAAACCCCGGTCGTCCACTCCAAGAGTTAAGAACCCTGCTTTGTTCACTTCAGATTAGTAAAGGAATCACCGCCAACCTAGTATGGACTTCTTACAGTCACTGCAAGGATCGTGGAGGGGGGGGGGGATTCCAATATTAATTTCATTTTCATATAAAAGTCTGAATAGACCTGAATCTTATTATGGATTTTGTGACAAAATACCATGCACTATCGTAATTTTCTTAATATTTATAGTCATGGTTGTTCTTGTATTTCGCTTGGTTTAAAGTCGTCAAGAAGTTTAATAAGATCATGGACATAAATATAAGTTGTTTTTATGTAGTATAAAGCAAACTATAATTAATGTTTAGGCTTAAGTACATTTTGGTTACCTATGTGTTGTGAATTGCTGTCGTAGGCCTAACAATGACGGATTATTTTTCACAGTTCATTCGTAACCAAGCAGGAAAGGCTAATGAAATACCTCAGATGGCTTGTTTTGCTAACCTGACACGTGTATATCGAAAATTATGGTGTCCTTTTATGCAATGCAATGACAGTGACTAGATGAACAGTAGACTTGTAGAAGGTAATGGTGGTGTTGGTGGTAGAAGATGTGTCTGGTACCGGTATTTATCTCAGCTGTGGAACAATTCGAGGGTTTGCAGTTGATGATGATATATACGGTGATTATCCTGGAATGGCGTGTTAGGAGAGAGAGAGAGAGAGAGAGAGTAGGCTATGTGTGTTTGTGTTACGTACACAATCTAATACTCGGGGTTTTCGGTTCTGGCGAAATTCTCTGGTTTCAATACGACTCGGTACAGGTGTCCCCTTACCAACTGAGAGAGAGAGAGAGAGAGAGAGAGAGAGAGAGAGAGAGAGGACAATGGAGAGCGTACCATGACAGTGGTGAACCGCGCACCCTCACCAGGCCTCTTGCTGAGTCATTGCACCCGTCCTCCACTCTCCTCCTTCCCTCCCCTCACTCCTCCATCCCTCCACTCTCTCCTCCTTCCCTCCCCTCACTCCTCCATCCCTCCACTCTCTCCTCCTTCCCTCCCCTCACTCCTACATCCCTCACTCTCTCCTCTATCCTCCTTCCCTCCCCTCACTCCTCCATCCCTCCACTCTCTCCTCTATCCCTCCACATCCTCCTTCTCCATTCCTCCCCTCCTTCCTGCACCTTTCATTTTCTCCTCTCTCTCTCTCTCTCTGTACTCTTCTTCCATCTTTCAATCTTTCTTCCCCTTCATCTTCCCTCATCTTTCATTTCTATGGTTATCGGTCTGAATTATTTTTTTTCTTACCTCTGCATTTTACCCTTTCCCTCATTCAGTCCTCCTATCTATTTCTCCCTCTTCCGCCCTCCACTTTCCTCGTTCCACCTGCCCTCCTCCACACTCTCCTCCCTACCTCCAACCCCATACCACCTCTGCCACCCCCGCCCCCCTCCTCCCCTTCACTCCACGCTCTTCTGCTCTCTCATTGGTCTGTTGTTTTTACTCCCTCACTCCTGTGTTCCCTGCAAAGAGGGTTTAAACTCCTTGGTTCACTCTCCTTCTCTCTTCTCTTTGTCTCTTCACAGCTCAATTACAGTATATATCTTCTCACGCTTACATCGCCAGTTTCTCTCATTTTCACAGACATGTAATATTTCTCGCACTTTTATAGTAGGCAAGGGTGTTAGGGAAAGGAGGATTATGGTTAGTGAACGGTAAATAGGAAAGAAGTGATGACAATGTATCCACGCTGTACAGATGTCTGGTGTAAGTTGTTATAATGTTTACGATTCCACCTTTCATAATTGGCTTACATGTTTTACTTTTGTCATCATACACCCTCATTCCTCGACGTCAGTCTCCCTCTCCACCACAGCAATATTTCCTCTCAACTTCCTCCTCTCGTTCTCCACCCATTTTGTCTTCATTTTATATTTTCTTATATCATTTTGCTGTTCTTTACATCATTTACTAACTGCTCCTCCCTACCCCCGATTCGTATCCCTCTCTATCTATATATTTTCTCGACTTACAGTTCCAAACTGCTTTTACTCTTGCCTTTATATTTTGTAGATAAACAATTTTCTACTAAGCTACTGCTTTTATACTAGCCTATGTCACAATTACCTTCCCTCTTTACCTTGTTATCCAGATGTCCCTCCATTGGCCTCCAATCTCTTTCCTCTTACATTCTCTTGCGGTTTTTCCTCGCTTATTTCTTGTCTCACCCCGTGTCCTCACCACCAGGTCCACCACCACCACCACCACCACCACACTTCCTCCCTCCCGCCTTCCCTCAGCTGTCCTTTCCCCCACCACCACCACACACACCTTGCCTCCCTCTCTGTCTTCACTTGTCCTTCATAACATTCAAGGGACGCGGGGGTCGCAGAACCTTTCATTCTTTGTGATCCACGCTGTAACTTGAAGTGAGGTTTATATAAGTGTGTGTGTGTGTTTTAACTTACAACCAACATTTTCATACCCATGAACACCTGTTTTATCTTTTCCCTTTTTAACTAACTACCAACATAGGCCGTACGTAGCCCTCAAATTAACACAAAAGAGGTTCTCCCCTTAAGGGAAAATTCTCATGTTGGTAAATTGGAAGGCTACTGCCAAATTCTTCCAAACTAAACCAGGAACCAGACGCCATCAGTGGTACTAATATTCTATCTGATTCGTGGCTTAGTTTGGAGGAATCAGGGACCTTCCAATTCACCAACAAAAGTATCACTCAGTAAGCATAATATCATAGGTGCCACATGTGCGTCTTCTGAGGCTACATTATATTACAGTATAGAAGATTGTCTGTCAGATTGTACTGTATGTAGCACGTCTCATTTTTATCTGCTTTCCGTCTGTCTGTTCATATTTTTATCTCCGTATGTATCTTGACCACAAACATCCTCGTTCTCTTCTTAACAAGTCTCCCTTTCAGCACGTTAGTGGCTTTTGTATCTTCTCCATTCCCATCTTTGCTCTCTCTCTCTCTCTCAGTGTATAATTTTACCCATTTCAAAATACAGTACGTAAGTTATTAAGAACATCTGTTTAAGAGTGTCGATAAGGCCAGACCTCCCCTCGTCAAGACGCACTGTAATGTTTCTGTTTGTTTATCTGCGTAGCCTAACCTTTGAAACTCTCTCCCCTCTCTCTTATCTGGTTTTTGCCACACCCTGTCCACTTATCAAGACCACCATCACCTTCCCCTCCCACCTAACCCCTTCTACTACTCCCTCCCTCTCTTCCTACGGTCCTACCCCACCCGACACACCACCACCACCACCAGACCCTCCCACTCCTCACTCCTTCCTTGCTCACTCACCACCTGTCTTCCCTTTCTTTTCTTCGCAATTTTTGCAAGCCATCTTAGAGTTTATTCCACACTTTTCTTTGTTGTTCTTTCACATTATCTCATACGGCACCTTATACATTCATCCTCTCACTCCTTTCACCTTTCACTTTCACCCTATTCCCAACGAACTATCTTATCTTTTTCGTTCTTTGCGTAATAATTATTCTGTCTATCACTTTTGCTCCCCGCTCTCTTCATCACTTATCTCCTTTCAACCTCGTTGGTCATCCCACTTATTTCTTCTCTCATCTAAACTTCTCTCTTTTACTCTTTTCCATCTTTGCCTTTCATTCCCCTTCCGTTACCCATTTCTTGCTCTCCATTCCCCTCCTGTGTCTTCTTTCTTGATTATCCTCCCTACTGTCCTTCACACCCTCTCTTCCTCCCTTGCCCTCCTCGCCTCCCAAATGTCCCGGAGCTCCTGCTGAAAGGAAGTCGACTCTTGGGTAGGAATTTTCCTCGCCATTTACGTCGGGTCCTTAACCTAGTCATGGGCAAGAACGAAACAAAGTATCCCTGTTCATTTTCACTCTACCAGGATGTTAGGTAGTTTTACCCTTTGTTAGTGATTACCAAGTGGCGCTAATATATCGTGCCGACACACATTAGTTTACATGATACGAGCAAAACCACACATAGTTTAAATTTAACACGGTACTTCCTGGAGGATAAAGGGCATTTCATTTTAATACGTAGCCCAAATATTTAACTCCGAAATTACTCACATTAGAATTTACACTTCCTCCTCCGTCTTCCACTTTACTATCCTTTACTTCAGATATGTAGAAACCAGAGACGTAGAGTAACGTAGAGTAGTTACACAGGCAGCCTTGTGAGGCCCACCAGGGCTGTTGTTGCCTGTTCTTCCTTTGTATTCCTTTCAATTTTGCACACAGTAATGGACGCTGTTAACATCGTCGGTGTTGGCTTACACACCATTAGAGATTTGACTTCAATCACCCATTGCATCAGTCAGTGTCAGTCAGTGTGAAAGGAAAGTACACCCACGGAATGATCGTATGTTGATTGGTAACCTTTAACGTGTTTCGCCTCCAAAAGTGAAAACATTCTCATATAACGGCAAACTACTGTATCATATACCGGCAAAGAAATATACGTATGAATAATACTGAAACTAGAATATACGTAAAAATGGAGTACTGTATAGCGTCTACTTGGTGTTTCATTTTGCAACACAGGTATTCAAAGTGTGTTGGTAAAAGGTCCCGTCTACCACTTGTGTTGGTGAGCCCTGATGGTTGGGACCTACACAAGCAGCAAATACCAGGGTGTGAGTCAACAGTTTCAGATAATCAGTCTGACCAAGAAAGTTAAGATGGTAATTCTTTTTTGGTACATTGGAGTGCCTTGATTCCTCCAAAGTATGCTAGGAAACAAGACCAGAAAAGCAAAAATAATGGTGTTCTATGGCTTGGAATAGTTTGGAGGATTCAGATGCTCCAAATTTACCAACACAAAACTTCCCCCTTTACACACCTTTTCAGCCTAACCTTCTATAGATACATAGGTGGTAGGTGGTCAGCAAGGGGAGAGGGTAGAATGCTGGGTTGTTGTTGTTAGCTTTGCCGTCCTGACGAATGGCTTTCCTGAATGTGACGACCCCAGGTGAAGGATACTAACTTACTCCCTGCTGAGGATAGAAAGTTTCTCAATGAGGATAACACTGACCTCCCTCCTCACCTCTCCCCTCCCTATTCCTCTTTCTTCCCGTCTGGTCCTGACCTTTCCTTTTCTCTTCCCTCACGTGTAAGGTAACTTTCTACTTTTCCCTTTTATCTATTCTCTACTTTTGTATTTTTCTCTCTTCTCTACTTTTGTATTTTTCTCTCTTCTCTACTTTGCTCTTCCCTCACGTGTGCGGTAACTTTCTACTTTGTCTTTTTATCTCTTCTCTCCTTTTGGAATTTTCTCCTTGTCTTGTTCGCCATCATTATTGCTTCTTTCTCAAGTTTTTGTTTATTCTCCTCTTATATAATTATCTGCCCTTTCCCTTCAACCCGACCTCTTCTTGGATGTGTCTCCTTGTTTTGTTCCTCACTATTATAATTATATAAAATCTTTCTCTAGTTTTTGTTTATTCTCCTCTTATTTATCTAGGTTACTCTCCCTGCCCTTTCCCTTCAACAAGATCTTCCCTCTTCCACTAGTGTCTTCTTTCCTTACAATACATCCTCAGTCCTTTCCTTCCTTTCCTTCCTCTCCTTCCCTCGTGTCCAAATATAATTCTCTCCAGTCTCCATAATAGTGCAGGTAGGCTAACCCACCCTTTGTCTTATCCTCCCCTCTATTCATCTTTTCCCCTCACCCACCTGCCTGACCCTCATCATTTCACTGCACCTTCCCACTTTCATCCGGCACAGTCATCTCTTCCTCCCTTCCCATCACAATCTTTCTGTCTAACCCTCGTTGCTATCCACGTACACCTTCGGTTCTACTTTAACCTTCCTACTCTTGTCCCCTTTTCTTTCCCCATTTTCAAACATCTGATCTTCCTTCCTATCCTTCTTTCTGTTCTTCCCGTCTATAACCTACACTCCTCTCCTTGAGTCTCCTTCCCCGACATTCAACCCACCCTTCTCACGTTATCCCTCAGAAACGGTTCCGGGAAAGTGCAGGAAGACCCTATATTTTTGTATACCGGGAAGAGGAGGTGAAGGAATATAACAAAGAGGAGGAAAGGGTGGGCGAGTGGAAGGAAAAACAGAAGAGGAAGAGTGAGAGTGAACAAGGGAATGGATGTTATTGGAAGAAAGGGTGGGCGAGTGGAAGGAAAAGCTGAAGAGGAAGAGTGAGGGTGAACAAGGGAATGGATGTTGTTGTTGTTGTTGTTGTTAGTGGTGTTGGGGAAGATGAAGTAGAGTAGGTGGAGGAAAAGTTGCCTACCCTATCATTCCTTGAGGGGATGAAACCTGCTCCCTTTTACTCCCTCCACACCCAGACTTCCCTCCAACTCTTCCTTTCCCCCCAGCGTTATTATCGTTCATTATACTCCCCATCATCATCACATCGTCATCATCCCTCTCACTCCATTACGCCCTGTGGCCTCATCTCACCCAACCTTATACCATGTATCTCCACTCCCTCTCCCCTTTTGGCAAGTTTGTATGTATTGTATATCCCTCAACATGTTTGTGAGAAATGCCGGTTCCTTTCCTTTAGTTTCTCTTTTCCTACTCACTTCAAGCTTGTCATGACGTTCTTTCTTTATTGTTCTCTTTTTCTTGGTACCGTAGTGCTATTTAATCTTCGCGTGTGAATATAATATAAGACTATAATCACTATATATTTCTGTGTGACTTTGTGTAAGTAATGTACGATACACACCTATGAGTACTGAATGTAGAGTGTATTATGTGTGTGATGTGTTTCTGTACCATCTATGTTTGTTTATACGCGTACGTAAAATTCAACACAAAACAAGAATTAATCCGTACTGCATTTCTCATTTTCCAACTGGCCGAGATGGGGATCAAAGTTAGCTTGGTGGTTACTGTTACTGTGGGGTCACCGATCACCTGCTGTACCTCTATGCTCAAGGTTATAGAGAACTGAAAAGCTTACATAATAAATAGTCTACTAGCAGAAAACCCGCTAAATTCTCTGTGTTAGGCTATACCTCTTGTGTGCGTTGGCGTATGATATTGCCTCAATTCTCGCCATTTGGTAACATTTTAATCAAACACCGGCATTCCTAGTCTTTCGGGTTGGAAAAGTAGCAGCCCAGTTAATACCTAAATAAGTTCTTAAAAATATACCATCGGTGGTGATAGGAACTGGAATGTAATTGACCTGGTTAACTTACATTGCCGTCCCTCACGACGGGTTCTCAAAACAAAAGTACCAAGTCATGGGGTTCTGTCACTTTCACCACAAGCATTCGGCATTGACAAAGATAAGAACGAGGCCCCCCAAGATACGACGGCACAGTCCAAAGAGTTTACAGCACTCAGCCTGGCGTGAGGCCCCCCAAGCCAAGCCAAGCCTCTATAACGGGGTAACACACTTTTGGTACACATTAGAACGCCTTGATTCCTCCAAAGTATGTAAGGAAACAAGACAAGGTTAACAAAAACAATGGTGGCTTGTTGCTTGGAATAGCTTGGTAGAATCAGTTGCTCCAGATTTACCAACATTGAAGTACCTGTGCTCTCCCCCCCCCCCAACAACTTGTCATAGTCGTACTCTTCATCATCACAATCATCAACAGCAACAGCCACAATAATTAGTCCACTTGGAAGACAACAAAGGGTCTCTTACAACTCTCTCCATTGCTTTCTGGTCTGCTCTTAATGTAGTACGGTACAGTCGGCGGCAAACGTCGTGTCGCCACATCTGTCAAGTCATGAAGTACTGTATGGAAGTACAAATAAGCTTCACAGGCTCGTAAACAAAAATATAAGAAAGGTTTATTAATATACCCTTTGGTTATTATATTCTGTGAAATGTGTTGGTTCGATTATTAGATTAGGCTACCACCAAATCTACAATATTTGAAATTACCATCTATGTCATATAGGCCTACCTAGGAGTTGTATACATCTGTATTAACTTTTAATTAATTCAACTCGTAGGTGTGAGTGTGGTTACGGTACAGTATCTGTATATTTATTAAGCTGTATATGAAATGGAGTTTACTTTATATTCTCTTTGAATATATTTTGTAAAAGATTAGGCATTATAGCCACCAATATTTCTCTCATTCTTAATACTATAAGGCAACTCGAAAATAAATATCTGTATCTCGATCTGATCTCTCTCAATATATAATCAATTGTTACCAGTCACGATCGATGCTCACTTTTGGTACCAACTTCATAATATCCCCATATAACTTTTGGCGTTTTCCTGCCAATAAAATCCAGGTGGACAAACAAACCTAACCAATAACATCACCTCATTGGCAGAGGTAATAACCGATACCTCCGTAGACTAGGCCAGCCTATCACAAACTCTGACCCATATAAGTGAGTAATAATTCCGTACCAACAGCTGACTCGGCACACCATCGATTGGAGTACAGTACTTAGTGAAGGGGCAGGACAAGATAATGTCCGTAAGAAGAAGATAAAAAAAGAAGAAAAATATCCAACGGACCACGTCCAGTACTTCCTGTAGATTGTCCGTTACATCACTGGTTTCCGTTACACTGGGCGGGGTTCGGTTATCTTCACTTCACTTCATTCCTTATAATTATAACATCATCTACGTTTGATTTAACTTATTGTTTCATTAGTAAATTGTAATACAGTACATCATTGTCCACCACTACCGTCCCCTGCTATGCATAGCTTAGTGTGGTACGATATTGCATATTAACATCATGGTTTCCTATGTCTTTTCAAGCCTTACAGTATATATATAACTATTTTTTTTAGGAAGATGATAGATCTAATCGCACAGCTCAGTCATATGGTAGATGTCTTGAACCCTTACCGGTACGTACGCCCTCTTGTTCAGAATTTGGAATCGGGAACAGGAAAGTGATAATACCCAGGAAGGCAAGATGCGTGTGTGTATTACCTATTGGCCAGTTTCCCCTTGATTATATCCTTGATGATTTATTAAAGCATCGCCTCTCTTCACTAACCTACCACGAGGAGGAGAAGGAGGATGAAGGGAAGAAAGAAGAGGAGGAGGTAGGAGGAAAGAAAGCTGATAGGTAGGAAAGAGTGACGGGATGTCGAGGGTGTCTGCATGTCTCAATTCGCGCGGGGAATACCTCCTCTTATTATGGTCTATTATAAACACCACTCTGGGGGACACACACAGAGTGGAAAACCCAACCACTCATGCAAACTTTCCCAGTGCAGAGTTGCCTATACACTCCTGCAACATCAGATCAATCACTCAGCCGTGCAAACATGACATTCCCAATAAAGACATTTCCGCACCTCTGTATTCTCTGAATATAATGAAAATTACGTATCATTACCTTTACACTGCACACTACGCTCTCCTGACAATGACTGGAATAATGGAAATTTTGTTGTGCTAATATCATCGTCAGAAATAATTACGGAACAAAAAATTTGAGTGTTTATTGTCAAGATGAGGTAGTCTAGCCTACTATAATTTAGCACCAGTATACAATACGAAATTCTTGAGCATATATTTCTCGGATCTTAATTGGTAATTCCACACGAGCTGTACTCATTACGGATAGGTTTCGCAGAGTTACACATCAAGAAAAGTCTTAACTAGCGGCGTCTCGTAATGACTGGCGGAAATGAAGAATGTTAAGACTCCAGTTACCTCTACTGTATTGCTGGTACCGTTTGACTGTTGGCTAATATCATCCGGTGAAGAGATAAAAGGTAAAGATAAGCTTGAAGTGATGCGTCTATTAACTCGCGGTTGTGGACGGTTGGTTACCAGCCGCATGTCTAATTAATCCCAACACTAAAAGCAATCGTTTAACTTTAGCCAACAAACGACATATACAATACTCCATAGTACACCGTACACGACGCACATGTGAATAGGTAAGTGTGCACCAGAGGGCAACACAAACAGACCTAGCTCATGCTTGGTCAGCTTAGCGTGTGACGTCTTGGTGGGGGTTCCTTGTGATAACTTCTTCTCACTGCCAAACGTTTCTCCTTAATGTCTACTCTATCCTATAGCTGTTCCGTGCCCCTTCCCACATGCTCTCCCCTCACAGTACAGCATCCTCCTGTCGTTGCTGCCCTGCTTGCCAGTTTCCGATACTCTTATCACCTTCTGCCCTTATCTCCCTCCCATTATTATCCCTTGCCTATACCGGTACATCCCCTTACCTCAATCCCCTTGCAACTGCACTGATGACACAACATAATGGTCTCGACAATATGGCTGCTTTCTTCCCAACACCATAACAAGAGAAGCGATAGGATGATGGATGTTACAAATTCTCTCAATCATTTGGTGCTCAAGGTAAAACCCAAAGGCTCCATTCAGTAGATTACAAAACCGTACAAGGTTTTGGTGATTCAGGACTTAATTAATTCCATGACCACGACTGTCTGTTAATGACTCGTATAGGCCTATAGTATGTTTGACGAACGGTTTCATCTGGGTATCCGATATGGTGTTGTGTGAATAATATATTCTCACATTGTGCTTGATTGTTTTGTTACCGATTTGATTATAGGGTAACGTAGAGTTGCTCGTTAATAATCCTATACTAAATGCGAAAGTGAGACAAAAAAATGTACCCTGTACCTGCTATACCAATCAAGATGTTTTTCCATACAGTAGACAAGCGTGATGCCCACAAGACTTGGGAGTAGCCTACAACGTACTGTACATTGATACCCTCGTGTCCTTTTTCGAAAACAACCACACAACGTGACAAGAATGAAGTGAGGTGAGAAGTTGAAAAAGATGAGTGAGTGTATTGGGCCACAGACGGAGAGTGCTTTAGGGAAAGTGATAAAAGTGAAAGTTTGGCATCCTAGGAGTTGTAATATTGGCTGTTGTTATAATGCAGGCTGTTCAATATTAATGACTGCTGAAGTTTCATTTGATATTTATGATATTATTGTTGCCCAACATAGCTAGTACTAAGTACTGTATATGGTACCTAAATGATAGAAGAGTCTAGCTGTCACTCTAAAACGAACCGGGACCAGCTACTGTACTTATCATTTGTGAGAATTTAATATGATGATAACTTAGTCAGGTATCAATCAGACGAACAATGGAGAAAAATAATACAATACGAAAGAAAAACAGTGTTGTGATAATATAATATACACTGTCCTAAGAATTCCGCACAAATATGAAATAATAAATGACCTCTCAGCTGTCATAATTCGAATAACATTTTATTAAAGATGATGTTCCCTATGTCCATTTTGAATATTTTCCACGATAGTCTCATTACCATACGTATATAAACTCCCACGACACTTCAGACAAATGAGTGAGTGTTGCGTAACAACCATTTCACTTGGTTGGTTGGTGTGTGTGTGTGGTGCGGTCCCTCCTCCCACCCCCCATGCATGCTGAAAGTCCTCCCTCCCTACCTACTTACCTACTATTCTTTTCCGTGGCATCCTCTCTCTGACTTTCACTCCTGTCAGTCCCTCCTCCACCATGAGTGAAGGAGACGGACAAGCGTGACCACACAACTCACCTCAGCCTTGTCTGGGAAGTGGTAAGTTACGCTACACTCTCTTCTCTTCCATGAACAACAATAATTACTTTCCTCGGGCTAGGTCGTGAGGTCTGTGAGTGTGTGTGTGTGTGTGTGTGTTCTTCTTTCTTTGTTTTACTCTGTTTGGTCCTGCGAGTTGTACCGTAACGTTTTCGCCTTCCGTCTAACTGGCACGTGTTCGATACTCGTCACTGAAGAAGGGGAGAAGTAGTGAAGTAGTGGCCTCCTGTATCTTACCCACAGTGACTTGCATGGCCCGTCTGTATCGCCTAGCTTATGATGGTAATTCTTTTTTTGGTACATTGCAGTGCCTTGATTCCTCCAAAGTATGCTAGGAAACAGCAGGACCAGAGGGGCAAAAATAATGGTGTTCTGTTGCTTGGAATAGTTTGGTGGATTCAGCAGTTGCTCCAGAATTACCAACACAAAACCTCCCCCTTAATTAAGATAGCATAAAGCCTAAACCCGTTATTTCTCCCCAGTAAATACAGATGGAATATCCAAGACAAAATTATAGTTATACCTTAAACGTTGCAATATTTTCACCAGAATCTCTTAGTAGTGACTGTTGGGTAGGTGGTCTCAGTGGCTGGTAAAAACCCTTCCACAATCTCCTGGAAACTCGACGAGTCCCTTCCACTTTTTTTTCCGTCAAGGTTGAGTATTCAAACTCCAGGAATAAGCTACATGCAAATCACAAGTCACAACGCCAACACGATTTAATTTAACCTTTCATAGAGTGTTAAAGTCAGTGAGAGATAAGAGAAACAAAGAGAGGAACAGGATGTCTGGGAAGTGTGTGTGTTGGGGAGGGGGAGGGGGAGAGATTAAACAAATGGTTTATGGTACCAGAGAAAAGATTAGCCATTGGATATTATAAATAAGTCTGCAACCATATAATATATAGTTACGGTATCGATAAGCCACTTCTCACACATCGTAAATCACAGCTTCACACACATTTTTAAGAGGGTGTATCATTATTATAAAATCACCTCGTAATGGGAACTTATATATCACATTATTTTATTAATAGACTATCTGTTTCTTTTCTGTGCCAAGTAGAGAAAATCTCACGAGGATGCATAAAATTATGAAGCAGATTAGTAGACAACCACAAATGGCTAATTAATTATTGCTCTAAACTCCACAGATACTTATCTTGTTACTTCTTGTTCTAAGCGGACTTAGAATAAACCTTCACCACTGATCATACAATGTTCATTTTAATATGGGGAATCATTATAAATCTAGATTGTTCCACCCATTACTCTGCCCCATGCTCGTTCTTAACCCCTCCCCCCCCACACACAGTCTATCATGGAGGTATAATATAATACCTCCATGCTGTCTATCTTGCATCAAACATAATATAATCATGCCTTATCATGGCTGGATCTGTTCGTGCTCCTGCATTGTAACTGTGGCTGTATTGTACACTGAAGTGACTGAACCTCGTCCTCTCATACTCTTGTTCCCAGTCGAGATTTGCTTGGTCATTCTACAGAGTCTGATATTATAGTCGTGGTCAATAATAATCATCCTCTAATTTAAAAAATATTGCTGTCTAATGTTTTCGGGTTCTCATATAATGTTATTGTTTTGAATTGTGAGTAACTGCTTATATTAAATTAGAAGATGATACTTAAACTATTTATTGGAAAGTTGACCAGCACAGGAACAGAGGGAAGCTGTCAAACATTTACATGAGTCACTCCAATGTGGATGATGTGGACTGTCACTGTATGTATCACGTAGCTTATAAATTATATTAAATATTGGTCCTTTTGTGATAAATTAGTATAATACAAATAGGCAAAGGAAGGAACATAATTAATATTGAACATCGTATCTTTCTGGCTAGCCTATAACTTTCCAGCTCAACACTAAAAAAATACAGAATTTACGTCATTGTGTACGCGATGCCTTCCTACTGGTATAATAGAAAATGGTATAGAACAAAATGTCTAAGAATAGTTAAAAACAAGAAGAACACTTATCTGTTACAATAGTACGAGTTAATGATTGTGGTGATACAGGAGAGCAATACTAATTTGAGGGATATTGCGGTTATACTGAGAAAATTGATGATGATACATTAAATGATTAAATTAACCATTTTTCTTTTTATTTCTTTTCGTGGTTGCTGATTGATTTATGAATTCATAATGTCAAAATTCCAGTCTTTGAGATTTTTTCAAGGGGAAACCATGCGGGTTGACTGCTGTTCAGGTTATTATCCAATTAACGAATGTACATAACTTCATACCTTATTTGTATTTTTTTCATACCTACAAAATGATTCATTTTAATCGGTGAAATTAATTATAAATATACAATTATACATACTGTATAGAATTGCACAGTACGGTACTATATGTATTATTTTTACCTGTGTCTTAATTGATTTGTCGTATCAATTATTGTTTATATTCAGCAAAATCATTCTTACTTCATTGGTCTGGTAATCAAACTTGTTCAATACATCATCACCGAATTATTATTATACAGAAGATATAAAAAATTTCACTGCGTAATGTGTTAATGTGTGTTTCTTTTTCTGTTCCGTCAGCATCACCTGGACACCACCTCCATGACCACCTCCAGTGCAGTGGAAGGCCTCAACCCGAGTCCTCCTTACCAGAAAATGCACCATAGTGTTTTGTCAGACGAACCTAGAATATCGCCGTTCACCGTGTAACTCGCTGACAACATATTTTCGTCCACTGTGTGAGACGCATGAACACACTCTCTTTCACCATGAGAAAATCCCGGTTCAAAGCCTTACTCTGCTGTAATAGACTACATGAAATTACTTACGTAAAAACTAAGTTAAATCCTGGTAAGCGTAATAAATATGTCCGAGACTGAGGAACTAGCACTGTACCACCAGACACTGAAGGCCACCTCCTGGGTCCCTCACAACGCGGGTGAGGATCCCTTTTCCTTTGCTCACCGCAACTTACTGGAAGGAGACCCAAAGAGAGAAAGAGCACAGAATGGCAAAGGGATTGTAACTAAGACTGCAGTAAGGAAATCTAAATCTTATGACCAGGTGGAGGAAGTACAAAATGGCGTGAAAAGGGAAAACGAGGTGAGAGGTGAATTGAAATGTGGGAGTGGACAGAAGAAAGTGGTCAACAAGAGAAAAGTGAAGACTCCAGCTCGCAGGACCCAGGTAGCTGAAATAGACTGTCTGGTAAAAAGGTACAGACAGAATGGTGACCTCACGCATCCTGACACTGATGCATCACTTCGTCATTCTCCCCAGCCACAATCTCCACAGAATTCACGACATACCATTTCTCCACGACTGCCTAACTCCTTGGTAATACTGCCCAAGGAACCAGACCGACAATCTCCACAGCACTCCAGACAGTCCAACTCCCCACCCCACCCAAAGCCATCCAACTCTACAAAACATCCACGACCGTCCAATTCACCTGTGTTGCTCTCATTGTCACAACCACCACAGTCTCCACGTCCACTACATAAAGAGCAGAAGGCGACCCCGCACCCACGACAGTTAAAACAACTTCAAGATGTACTGCAGTCCTTAAGACCACCTTGTTTACCACCGGCACTGTATCCTCCACTACTATCAGCATCACCTAAACTACCTTCACATCCAGCATCACCTAAATTACCATCACTACCAGGCTCCCCCAAGCAACCACCAATACCAAGGTCACCCAGACAATCACTATTACCAGGATCGCCAAGATTATCTCCACTACCACGATCACCCAATCTACCACGATCACCTAACCTCCCACCATCACCCAAGCTACCACAATCTCCCAAGCTCACACAATCACCCAAGCTCCCACAATCACCTAAGCCACCTCAACTCCCAGCACTTCTACCTCTGGATCTGACCACCACCTCCAGATCATCTCATCACCTGCACTCTCACACTTTGACTCCACATCCCCAATCACAGGCCTCCTCTTCGCACAACCCCTCTCCCTCTTACTATCACTCCCCCACTCAAAATCCCTCCCCCTCTCACCACCACCACTCCCAGTCTCCACCAGCTTGCCACCATCCCTCAACCCCTCATCATCCTTCCCACCATCCCAAATCCCCTCATCACCCTTCCTCTTCTGACAACCACTTGCACTTCTCATCTACTCAAGTCTACCCATACGACTTTTCACTCTCAGCTCAGCGTAACTGCCACTCCCTCTCACCTCCTGATTACTCCGGAACCCCAACCTCCCCACCCACTCGTCAAAAGTGTAACTCCCTCTCACCCCCCACTCAAAGCACCACCTCTCCCACTCATCATCTCACCCAGTATTCCTCTCCATCTCCACTATTAAGCTCCATTACACCTACACCCATCTCCACCACTGCAACAATACACTCCACCACAGCCACATTCAGGAGGTACTCCCCCACCAGAGAAGATTTAGAGGAAGAAATGAGCCGGAAAAAAAGGGTACGTAACTTAACAACCTCTAAATACCTGTAATAGGGCTTGCTTATACTAATGAAGATATACTGGTACTGTATATAAAGTACAAAATGTGTTATCATAAAAAGATAAATTTTTACTTTTATCATGCAGTACTTTTGATTGAAGGAAAAATATTAGTAGCTAAAATTAAATTCTACTACTGTACTGAAAAATTCAGCTAGTGCATATTAACTACACAGGTAATCTTCATTAAGTGTCTCCTACCCAGGACATACAGTATAACTATTTCCTATCCAAAGATAGTGTGTATTGCAGGTAAAGTGTGTAATGAGATTAAATAGTATTGGTGTTTCAGGCATGTGAGGTCTGTGGAGATGTGGCACGCTCACTCCACTTTGGAGGACGGGTGTGTGACTCGTGCAAGGCGTTCTTCAGGCGAGCTGTAGTGAGCCAGGCTGCACTAAGCTTTGTCTGCTCTCATCAAGGCCGCTGCAACATTACACTCACCACACGACGCTCATGTCAGGCTTGCAGGTCAGGTCTGCTTATGTTTCCTCTGTTCCCTAAAACTAGAGTCAAAATTATTGTAATAAAATTCTGCATTCTGATTCTCAGCACAAAAATTATTGGAAATTTCGGTACCTGATTAGCTTCTTCACATTCTACCTTCTTCATAAGTGGCCTAATTCCAAAGTGATGGCAACTTATTAGGGTAAGTGTCAGAGATGGTAATAACTGATAATAACATAACTGCTTTATTATTATTTCTTTTGCCCAAAGTCGCATCCCACATGTTTTATTGGTTATACAGTACCTATTTTGACTGAAAGTAAATTATTAGTGCATAATTATGACAATAATTACATAAACACTTCAAACACCTTACTGTACTGTAGTCAGGAATATAATTAAAGATATGCTGGAATTGTGAATTTAAAAATCAGCATAGTGTAGGTACTACTGGTACTTTGGCTTCACACAAATCACTCCAACAACTCTTTTATTTGTTACTTCTATCCTTTCCATCTTTTCCATCCTTCATTCCTTTCTCTCTCCAAGACTCCATAGATAATATACTATACAGTATTTAGTTCAACCCCATCCATCAATGTGATGTCAGTTAATACAGATAAGAACCAGGTGGTCATGTAGGTACAACAGTACACAGTGACATTCAAGTTTGATAAGATAAACTGGTGGGATAAAGTATGTATATTACAACCATTATCCTTTCACCTCGTCACCATATCTTTATTGTAACAGTAATATTTTGGGTCTTTTTGGTGCCATATGCTGAATGAAGAATGTTGGTTAGATGTGTGATGTGATGTGGTTTAGTAGGTTATACACATGACAGAGAAGGTAACAAGGGAAGCATGGTATTATGCTTCACAGGATGCACAAGATGATAGCCATGGGAAAATGTCGGTGGCAAAGACTGGCAACGCTTAGCAACATGTGGGTCTGTGGGATTACTCAGGGGTTTTACAAGTATAGTACTCGGTGCCCTCAGTTGGGTCTCTGCACTTGGACCTTTACCACCCTCAGTCCTCCGTCATATTCTTTGTGTTGTACTATATATTGATCTTCCTATAGACACAATTGGGGCTGCACCCACCCACCACTGGAGTACACTGACAGGTCATTGTCCACAGTTTATTTTACTGCTGTTATTATTACTATTACCATTATCCATCAGTTTAATTATCCATCAGTAGATACAGTGTATATGTTGAGAGGTGCATTTTTAACTAAAGTTTAAAAAAAATTTAACAATGAATTATGAAAAACAATAAATATTGTAGGATAACTTAAAGCTTACTATTTGCCCATAAACATAACAGTAACTTTATGGAGCATATACATGATAAAACAGTACATTATACATGTACTGTATCTAGAGGAAATTGGCATCTTTTTCAAATTTTCTATTTCGTCATGCCATTCAGTTTGATAAGTAAATGGACTGTATGTTACTATACTTAATGCACAATATTGTCCTGTACTATTAGTACGGTAGTGTTATTACAGTTTGATATTTCCTTGATTGTTCATAAAGTAAAGAGTTATCAGAAAATGTATTGTCTCTGCAGGTTTACCAGGTGTGTACAGGTTGGGATGGAGGTATCATTGGTTGCAAGGGAGGACGAGGCCAGCCGCACTACCCACCACCAACCACTTCCCTCCACTACCTGGACCTCATCTCTCTGGCACCCACACTTTCCACATTTGGCCCCTAATATCTCAAGTACAGTACCTGAGGCCTTGAAGACACATATCCCTTCCTCCAGCTCATTTAGGGAGGTAGGTGACAGTTGTAAAGGAGGCAGCATCCCGACCTGGGCAGGAGTTGGAGCAACTCCTAAAAGCACCCCGAGGACCAGTACCAATACCAATTACTTAGGATCAGAACTTGGGCCAAGACTGAGCTCGGAGGACTCAAAGGAGGTGCAACAGCTACGAGATGCATACTTCCAAGCATTTGAAAGGGTGGCAGTGCCCCTTGGAGAGTCTGGTATCCAGTGTGAAGAGTTTGAGCAGATCTATTCCTACTTTGTGGAGCGACGGGCCCACTTCTTGGTGTCCACCCCACATTACCATACCCTTGATCCAGCAGATCGACCACGACAACTTCACATTGCTGTAGCCATGAGCACCTATTTTACAGGTGCTCATCTCATTGACACCTCAGACTTCACTTGGCGAAAGCACCGAGGGGGCAGTGAGGCAGTGAGAGCTCCACTAGTTCTTACTGCTGCCACAATGCGTCAGGTTCTCTCACACCAACAGTTCACACATGTCATGCGCTTCTATACAAAATTCTCAAATGTGCTGGCAGACCAGACTGTAACCATCCTCATGCAAGTGATGTCTCTCTTCTACCATGATCCTGGTGTTGTACCTCCAGCCACAGTGGAAGCTGGAAGGCGTCACTACTGTTCATTGTTGGCCCGCTACCTGATGACCACAGTGGGCCCTCAACAAGCTTCGGAACAACTGGCTACCCTTCTGGCCTGCCAGGATGAGGCCCGCCAACTGGTGGGACTCTTGCAGCATGTGGACCTGGCTCCAGCCACACCCAAGGCCCCAGTCCAGACTCCCACGGCCACATTGCTCACAAATCTTCACCAAGTTTGTAGTCTTGTCCAGACTGTCAGACATAAAAAACAACTGAGTTCTGCAACCGCAAGCACTTCACAGTCCACTTCAGTGAGTGTAGAAAAGGCAGGGCAAGTGATGGACCAACTTGCTAGGTGTGACGATCCAGCCACCCTCGCCTCTGCTAGAGCTATCCTCCCAACTTCTCTCCTCTCTCACCTCCTGCACCTCCTCCAGCATCCCACTGCAGAACAACAATCCCTACAGTCACCCACTCAGCTTTTGTCAGACCTCCCTTTGCTCTGTCAGCCATTTATTCCCCACTCAGCAGATCAGCATAAAGAACACTCTTCTCCAGATCCATCTTCATCCTAGCTTCTCAGTCGCCCTTTAATATTTTGTCCTCCCTGGCTGCAGCCTCCTCTCCTCACAACCTTTGATGACAAAAAATGCCTTGAAAAAAATTAAAACAGATAGGATAGAAAATATAGAGAGGAGGAGGTAAGAGGGGAGGGAAAAATGGAGGGAGATAAAGTTAAATAAAGGATGCATCGAGTGGCAATGTGTAGTGGCATACTATGTCACTCCTACAAGAACCAAAGTTAGTGCTGGTGGTTATGGTAGTAGACATTGGTTCAGGATGTTCCATTCAGCTATTGTAGGTACTTCAACTTTTGCTGCTAAAAAATCTTTTGATGACCTTATTATCTGTCTGTGATATAACATAGGATATAAAATATTCATTGCCAAGTGAATGGTATACAGATGTTTGAAGTAATTAGTGCCTAGAATTCACCAGCTTTAAATAAATAATCTTTATCTAAAGGTAACATGTTACCCATAAATATTTGCTGCTACAATAAGAATTATTTAACTTAAATTAGATTGCTGAAAGAAATTTCTGTAAAGAGAGAATTTCAAAATCTTGAGAGTAAAGAATGTACATGTACAGTATTTACTTCTGTAAGGAGGAAAGTGACATTAACAATGTCACAAAATCTTGAGATTACCAATAACTTTAAAAAATGATCAACAAGTGATCTGTGTGTTGTAATTGGAATGCCTCTGCCAAGCACTCAAATGTTATCATGAGTATAATATAATTGTCATTGGTGATGGTTTGGCCAATATGAGTGACTTCCAGAATTTATTGTTTCTAGCTTCTTGAAATATTAGTAATGCCTGCAGACATATAATTTTTTTGCCAAGATTCAGTGTTGCTAACTATGAAATGAAGTTCACTGTTACTAACTCTCTTCTGGATATGTCTCCCACAAATGTCGGTCGTACTTTGAGGTGTTCTCAGATTTCCTCATATTATGTACTGTACGGTACCTAATTAGAATGAGTTGTTTTGTACTGTATATTAATTTACAAGTACAGTACCTACATATCTGTGGTAGCTCCGAATATTAATATCAGCTCTTAAGCATGAGTGGCATTAGACTTCCCAAGTTTAAAATTGCCTCTTGATAAATGAATACAGGATAATAGTAACTTTACAACGGGGTGGAAAGTTGGCAGAGCTGATGGAATATAATGGTTACATGCTTCCCATTATTGTTCACAGTAAGGTAATGTTATTTAATCTTGAAGAGAAGCGCATTGCAGTATTAAAGCCAATGTGTCATGTCTTTTTTTTTTATATATATATGTGCATGAGAGAGATAATTTGAGGTTGTGGTATGAACTTTTCTAAATATATGTTGTGTGAGGTAGCGAAGAAGTGATGTCTATGGAAATTATGCCTGTGGGTAGATTTCAAGGATTAAAAATTCAGCAACTCAGTACAAAGTTAGGGAATGGGCATGTGGTGTCCAGAATGCGCTTAGCTTCCCGTCGTTATGCATGTTTTGACTCTTCGAAAATATTAAATATGGTTATCATTAAAAATACCCATGTGAATAATATGGTACATATACTTAGTGATAAAAACGAAACTTACAATGGTGATAAAGTTTTGTGTAGAGGTATACAGTCCTTTTATCCCTATTTTGTACACCCTGTACTGTACTTGCAATTTTTCCAAGAAGTAGGACACTGAAATTTGTAAATAATTTCCTTAAGTAATGGGCTTCCTGAGATAATTGCTATGATGGTGGCCTACAGTTTTGTGATGTAATTCTGCTTGCCCTTCAATTTAGACAATCCGAATTAAGAAGTGATATTATATGATAATTAATGACTAAACCCAGTTGTTAAGAGTGGTTCTCTGTTAATTGTGAATTGGATTATTTCCTGAAATTAGGATGGATAATTATATACAGTAGTGTGTACAATATTTAGAGTCACAGACAATAATTTGTTCATGCCCAGTTTCAAAATTGTTTTGTTGTAAAACTCATATTCATAATTCAACACATGTGTACAGTATAAGTAAAGATTGAGATTGTTTTATGGACATCAGTATTTCAACTGGTTAAAGTTTTAACAAATGATTATAAACCTGTCTTCAAAAATACTTTTATAGGCAATCTAGATGGAAATTGTAAAAAGCAATATGTCTCGGCTGCTGGTGTTATCACTTAGCAGTTAGTATAGTATTTACTTTATAGTTTCATGAATCATTAAACTACTTTTGTAGGAAACTGTGCAAGGTTTGACAATTGATAAGTGACCTTCATTCTTATGTGAAAAATCACCTAAACCAATCATTCGTGAGTGTTGTTAGTACAGTATTCATTTACGGTAGTGATCTTAAGCTTTAACTAAAGGAAATTCTTGTGCCCCAATTTCATTTCATATTGATTGAAATTATATGTAGGAGCATCCAAAGAGTCATCATTTGGTACTGTATTAGAGAGTTAGGAGGGATGGGATGGCAGTGCACTGTAGTATGGTAGCTAGAAGTGGAGACTGAAGATGGGAGTGACAATGTACTGTACAGTATATGTACACTTATGGCACATAATCCTTGACCAGACTTCCCCTAACACCCTAATCAAGGACTATGTGCCACAACTGTACTATAATATAGGCTTGTGGCCAGTCTTCATTTTTGCAGAGTTATTATGAACAACAAGGGGATGTACTGCACTAAGCTTTTCCATTGTAGTTACATTGAATACAGTATCAACTAATAACACACTTATATTTAATTGAGGAAAAGTATTTACAATATGGAGATCAGTAATGTATTTGTTTGAATTAAGGAATAGCAGTGGAGCTTTGAACCTTGGAAATGTGCCGAGGTATGTACAGAAAAAAGACCATCCTCCCTTTGTTCTAATGATAACACCAATTAGGTTACTGGTAGATGACCATGGTATTATGATTAAGAGGAGGAGGAGGAGGACTAGGATATGCATTAACAAATTTACTAGTGTACCTGGTGGTAGTTGAAACCATTTTTTTACATACCAGCCTTGCCAGAACTGTATGCTATATATTAACCACTAGGTATTCCTTCTCATGCTTTATTTTGACCTACTATATATATTTTTTTTTACAGTTTTTGCTTTTCATAATCATACATAGTGAGATGAGGGAGAATTTGTGATTGTTAAACTCATATACCTGGGATATGTGTAATTTATAATGTCTGTAAAACCGTTATAAAACCTTTGAGCAGATTCTAGATGCAGAAGCGACCAAAGTTAGGAATACAGTACTAATGAACAGTGTGACATTACACTGTCTTTACAAAGTACTCACCAAGTGGCAGTGCATTACTTTTCAGGCATGTGATGAAGGTGGTGAATACTGGTAAATTGTCCACTACTTCCGTCCTGTGTTTGTTACCTCCTACAGTTTGAGTACATTCTGAGTGCTATAAAATCCCATGAATGTAAACCTGTCTGTGTGAATCTTCTAGATTTTTGTTAATAACTTGGTGTAATATCTCTGTTTACATAACAGTAGAGAGTAAGTGTGGTAGGAAGTGGTGGTTTGAGTTTACTTATACATGTTTCATAAAAATTTCATAGGGTACAAATTTGTAGGGGGTCGTAGCACTTAGATGATTCTCTAACTCTTTGTAATGATCCAGTTGTTGCTTGTGTTTTTTACCTTTGTGCTGTTTCAGAGTTTACGATGAAGCTGTGTATGATACAGTTCTTAGTTTTATTGTAATTAAGATTTGTTGTTATTGTTGCTTCGAATGATACCTTTGAATGAATGATAAATGGTGAATATGAGCATTCCTTATCCCATTAATTAATGATTGAGTGTACCGTACAGTATGTTTGTCTGCGTGTAAAGAGAGAGGGATAGGTATCTGGACATTATTGCCTGTAAGATATCTCAATTGACTTTGGTCATCTTTGCCTACCAAACACCACTTACCCTCAACCCCAACCTACTGGTTCCTTATTTAACCCTATCCAATCCTACCTTTCTCTGCTTTATCCTATCATCTCAATCCCTGTAATACTGTACTCTAAAGGGGTAGTACAGTGTTGGTAAATCTGGAGCAACTGATTATTTCAAACTACAGTACCTGTATTCCAAACCACAAGCCACCATTACTTTTGTTAACCTGGTCCTGTCTCCTGGTATACTTTGGAAGAAACAAGGTTCTCTATGTACTAAAAGTATACTAGCTAACCCCTTAATTTTGTCCATTCTTACCCAGACCTATTAGACTTTTATCTTAATGTGTTCCAATCCACTTAACCTTATCATTCCTCCCAGAGTATTACCTGTCATCTTTCCTTATTTTACTCAATTCATCTGTTCCCTTCAACAACTCTGCTTACCAAACCTAACCCGTCCTGTTCCTGTGTAATGACCGAGATACAGGCAATGATGTTCACCCTCCACTACAAAACACAAGGTATACAACAGTAATTTAACAAACGCTTCAAGTAGCTTAAATATAATACTGTAATGACCTGCCCAAGTACTCGCTCAGAGCACCCACCTGGTATACAAAGTGCCGGCAGGTGTTGTTAGTCATTAAGGTCCTAGATGTAAGGTAAATGCATTTTGAATTTTTGTACAAGGTTTTCATTCATTCATCATGATTATTTTTTTTGTTTTTTGTTTTTGTGTATGATTAATACCATTTAAGGAGGAGCTCTTATAGTGATGACATCTGTTGCTGCGTCATATGAAAGGCTTTTATAACTCTACATTAATTTGTTACACCCACCCTCCCCATGCTGGCGCCCAACCTTCCCACCCCACATACAGACACATAATTATTTTACATAAGTGCTGAACAACAGTGCATTTTCAGTCTTCAGCTCAGGCCCTTTCTCATTGTATGTACTGTATGCCTTAATAATTCTTGTGATGTTGTTGAGCATAAATCTTATCATATAAGGCCTGTATAATCAAAAGCAGTAATTCCTATTCTCCAGTCCTTTAGGAATTAGTATAACATAAAGCTGTAAAATTTAAGGAAAAATCATGCATATTGTTTTCTTTGCACATGAAGTAACAAGGTTTCCCAATTCTTCCTTGGAATTTACAAGATCCATATTTTTACGAGTTTTTGAAAGGGTGGTGGAGGAAAGGAAATATTACTGCTCGTGACTTTTAGAGTAGTATGCAAGAACATTTGTGGTGTTGACGATGGCGTAATACCGGTACGATGGCCTTGTTGTTTGTCTATGGAGTTGCCATATCGGTACTACGCCATCGTCAACACTACGAATGTTCTTGCATACATACTGTCCTATCTTTGGTGTGAAGACATGGTAGTAAGATGCAGTACCATCCTTATAATATTATACAGTGCTCCTCCCATGATGGTATTAAACATTTACGTGTATTCATCCTCATTACATCATGGACACTGAGTTGACCTGTGACATTTATAACCTGTACCAATGATGAAGGCGCCCACGTTTTTAATAGTCTGTAAGCTTTGTATTGGTGCTGGTCTGTATTGTACCTGTGACTTGTTCAATAGATGTAAGTGAACAAGGTGAAAATAATATACCCACTTCAGCTTTTATTATCCTCAAATACCCTAGTGTTATGGTATTTTTATTTGGCTGCTTAGTTATGATCTGCTTCCCTTCGTTATGTAAATTTGATCCATCCTATATTTAAATTATTTTTTATTTGTAATTATCTTATACTGAACACCTTGTAAGAAGATGATGAAAGGAGACTGGACTAGGCCTGGAGGACCCTGTAGCACGAGATAGGAGAGCATTGATAGTCTCATATGGCATTACAGTATTTATCACCTTATCAAACAAGAACTTTTGAGGTAAAATGCTCCAGTAACAAACTATATGTATGTCCTTTTTTGTAGGTAGTTCTACATCAAAATCTCTCTCTCTCTCTCTCTCTCTCTCTTTCTCTCTCTCTCTCTTTCTCTCTCTCTCTCTCTCTTTTTCTCTCTCTTTCTCTTTCTCTTTCTCTCTCCCTCTCTCTCTCTCTCTCTCTCTCATTCGTGCATAAATAAATAAATAATTTGTTTCAATTTCCGAAGTAGAAAAGAAATAAAAAAATATTTATTAATTATCCCATGAAATAAATGGGTTTAATATTAATTATCCCATGAAATAAATGGGTTCAATATTAATTATCCCATGAAATAAATGGGTTCAATATTAATTATCCCATAAAATAAATGGGTTCAATATTAATTATCCCATGAAATAAATGGGTTTAATATTAATTATCTCATGTAATAAACGGATTCAATATTTAATAATTATTGCATGAAATAAATGGGTTTGGTGGCAATATTGGAGCAACTTGATTCCTCCAAACTATTCCAGGCAACAGGGTAGATTGATATCATTATAATATTTATTAATTAATCCTGTTTCCTGACATACTTTGGAGGAATCAATGTATTACAAAGTTACTACAAGGGACCTCAAATAATTCTAGGGTAATTTTGGATCAAACTGATTCCTCCAAACCAAATTATGACGTCATTACAAAGAGAGAGATAATGTAGGGGGATGAGGGTAGGGGAGGGGGTGTGGGGTGTGTCGAAAGATAGAGATAGAGAGCAGTGTTGCCAGGTCTGCTTGATGGAATTTCTATAAATCCCCATTGGTACCTCTGATTCCCCATATCTAATGAAAATTCCCCATCGCTTATAGAGAGAATGTTGGTTCACAATTAATGTTTGAATGGCAGTCCATAAATGGGGTTACTGAGTTGACTACCCCTCCCCCCTATCCCCCATCCACTCTACCCATACCCCCTCCCTTACACCCATGCCCCTACCCCCCCTAACACCATACCCCCCACCCCACTCCCCTACCCCCTCATTGATTATCGTATAATGACGTCATGATTTGGTGGAGAATATTGTTCACGTTTTGGGTCATAATTAATCTATCAATAATTATTTTGAATTAATTATTATATAATTAAATTCTCCTCAATTTTCCCTACAATTTGATATAATAATTTCTTTAATTATGTAACTAATTACCGAAATTAGCGAATATTATATATTTATAATTTCCAACCGTGACTAATTGGTACATTGGAGCACCTTGAGTCCTCCAAGGTATCTCAGGCAACACAACTTAATGCAGGAATAATACAGTTTGGAGGAATCAGTTTGCCCCACAACTACCCTATGGAAATCTGGGTTCCTTTATAGTAGGCTACTTTGATTCCTCCAAAATATGTCAGGCAAGAGAATTAATTAATAAATATAATGATATTTAATTTGTTGTATGGAATAGTTTGGAGGAATCAAATTGGTCCAGTATTACCACAACAAACACCACAGCTTCGAATGAATTGGCTTCGAATGAATCAGCTTTTAATGAATTAGCATCGAATGAATCAACTTGATGAACCATTTAAGAGAGGGTGTAAGGAGGAGGGGTTGTATTAGGGGGGGTATGGGGGGATGTAGGGTGTGTGTAGAGAGGGGGGGGGTGTATTAGTGGGGTATGGGGGGGTGTAGGTAAGGGTTGTGTTGGGGTAGTAGCATCGAAACTGATTCACTCATTCGAAACTGATTCATTCGAAACTACCACCCCACTATACCTCTCCAACCACCCAAACCCCTCCCTACACCGTCCCATACCTCCCTAATATACCCCCCCTCCCTACACCCCCTTTAAAATGGTTCACCAAGTTGATTCATTCGAACCAAGTTCATTCGAAGCTGTGCTGCTGTTCCCTCCTCACCTCACCTCACCTTACCGTCGCATCGTACTGGGAGGTCAGTTTGTCGAGTGATAGGCCTAGTTATATCTTTATCTATATAGCCAGTACAGTATATTATAATACTCTTTAAAATCCATCTTAAGTTGTAACTTGTTTATAGCCTGTACAGTCACGGCACATAGTCCTTAAAAAACTTACCCTGGTCAAAGACTCTGTGCCACGACTGTACAGTAGGTAGGAAAAAAGTACAGCCAGAATATTTATTTATTTTATTTGTTAAAGAATATAAAGTCATGACATATCAAATATTGCCATTTTTTTTGCGGTGGGTTCCCCACTTCCTAGCGTGTTCAATATTGAGTAGCCCTTAAGGAATTTATTCTGCATTCGCACTTTTGGCTTTGACTGAACATCTAGTATTTGTGTTCAGTCATTTTATTTTTCTTCAGAAAAAGGACAATTCCTTTTAATCAGAAGACAGGTGTAATAGGCGATCTTTAACACACCAGGAAGTGAGGGCTAAACATCATTTAATGACTAGTAGGCGAGGCGCAAACGAGAATTTAATTTCTCCAGAGTAAACTTGTTAATTGTGGTTCCTATATCTTTTTTTTCCTTCCTCAGATCCGTGTAAACATGGCAGTATAGGAGAGAGCAGTGAGGATCTTGAAGGGAAGAAGTGTAATCTTGCCATGAAGTACTACTGTTGTTTCCACTCCGACGTTTCTCCTCTGTGGTGGTTGGGCCGTGGAGCCAACTGTGGCATGGAGAAAGTCTTGACGTTCTGCTCTTCACCCAGCATACATATTTTTGGCCTCGACTGAACACATCTCCACTATGTAAAGACCCCTTCGCTGCAGGTTGGGGCCAGGATTCCTTCACTCATAACCTGTGAGGGTTAGAAATGCACGAGTCATAAATACCAAATCTCCTGTACTGTATATAATTATGATCTAAATTACAATACTTTAAACTAATTTTTACTTTTAAATTAAGTACCTACACAAATTTCTATTTATACTTGTACAGTCTGCATCGTCTGAGCTACCAGTTCCGACTCTCGCATCCGAAACACCTGCCAGTAAGGGTTGATGGCAGATGTTTCGGATGCGAGAATCTGAACTGGTGAAAGCTGGAGTGGAGGAGACTGTACAGTACGTTAGCCACTCATAAGTATCAAGGTCTGTTCCAAGCAAAGGGATTGATTGAGCATAAACAATTAATTCACCATAAGGGATAACACCACCACTTCATTTGAGTACATATTAAAGGTTCTAATGTCATCCACTGTGAAGGGTAATATGGCTGAGGTAATGCTTCCCCTTGGAACTGTATGTATGGGATTAGGAATACTGTACTGGCTATAAAGCAAGGTACGTACAGTCACAAGCATAAGTTTCTTTACCCCCCTGGCAAGAGTGAGGTCGAAGTCTTGTTTAAAGAAGGGCCAGGCAAACGAACACTGGTAATCAGTATCATGACGGTGTAAAATGTGTTGGCTTCAAGTGAGTGAACACCTCTATAGACATGAAGCATTATCTGAGCATTATGAACTGACCCATTTTATGTTCTAGTCCATAACAGACTTCGACTTCACTCTAACCAGGGGGGTAAACAAACTTATGCTCGTGACTGTACAATTCTGCCTATCACTGATGATTCTCTCTCTCTCTCTCTCTCTCTCTCTCTCTCTCTCTCTCTCTCTCTCTCTCTCTCTCTCTCTCTCTCTATGACTGGGACGAACTACTGGGGTGGCATAATACCCCCCCCCCCTCACACACACACACGCACACTTACACAAACACACACACATACACATACACATACACACATGACAAACCCCGAGTCTCGTTAAATCCATACACAACGTTCCCTGACCCGACCCTCTCAACAAGAGGTATATATATATATATATATATATATATATATATATATATATATATATATATATATATATATATATATATATATTACTACTGAAAATATCTGTGAGACGGACTTTTCACCACCACACATCTTTTTAATTTAGAGTGAACTTTGCTTTTGTGAATACTGACCCTGGTAGATTGACGAACTGTGTGTGTTGTTGACGTTTGAGCCACAGAGAATGAATGAATTAATAAATCCTAATGTGGCTGGCTGAGGTGATGAACTTTGGTGACCGTTATTGGGAAAGTCAGGAGAGTCAATTGTGGATATAGCGGGACTAAATACTTGGTGTGTGTGTGCTTGGTGTATGTGTGTGTGTGTGTGTGTGTTTGGTGTATGTGTGTGTGTGTGTGTGTGCTTGGTGTATGTGTGTATGTGTGATTTGTGTGTGTGTCCTCCATTTTTACGTTCAGCACTCAAGCGTTGTCAAAGTGTGAACTGTGAAATCGTATAATTATAGTCCTTATAACCAATAAATCAACATCATAATCTGGTCCTGTTTCCTGACATGGTTTGTAGGAATCAAGGAGCTTCATTGATACTATGCACAATAAATATACTTCCAATGGAATATTTTGTTAGGATAAACTGGTGGGCTGGTTACTGATTCCTCCAAACTACGCCTCCGAAACAGAACCCTTATTAACACAACTTTAAGGTTGTCTGTTTCCTGGCATAGTTTGGAGGAATTATTGCGGAAAGCTGGGCAGTGTGACAGTGGTGTGAGGTGTGTGGCAGAGGTGTGAGGTGTGTGACAGTGGTGTGAGGTGTGTAACAGTGGTGTGAGGTGTGAGGTGTGTGACAGTGGTGTGTGGAAGAGGTGTGAGGTGTGTGGCAGTGGTGTGAGGTAGTGGTGTGAGGTGTGTGACAGTGGTGTGTGGCAGTGGTGTGAGGTGTGTGGCAGTGGTGTGAGGTGTGTGGCAGTGGTGTGAGGTGTGTGGCAGAGGTGTGAGGTGTGTGGTAGAGGTGTGAGGTAGTGGTGGTACTTAGTAGTGTACAGCTCGGCAGTGGTGTGAGACGTGAGGCAGTGGTAGTGGTGTGAAGTGTGTGGCAGTGGTGTCAGGCAGTTGTCCTTAGTGATAGACAGTGGTGATAGGTGTGTGGTAGTGGTGATAGGTGTGTGGTAGTGGTGATAGGTGTGTGGTAGTGGTGATAGGTGTGTGGTAGTGGTGATAGGGGTGTGGTAGTGGTGATAGGTGTGTGGTAGTGGTGATAGGTGTGTGGTAGTGGTGATAGGGGTGTGGTAGTGGTGATAGGTGTGTGGTAGTGGTGATAGGTGTGTGGTAGTGGTGATAGGGGTGTGGTAGTGGTGATAGGTGTGTGGTAGTGGTGATAGGTGTGTGGTAGTGGTGATAGGTGTGTGGTAGTGGTGATAGGTGTGTGGTAGTGGTGATAGGTGTGTGGTAGTGGTGATAGGTGTGTGGTAGTGGTGATAGGTGTGTGGTAGTGGTGATAGGTGTGTGGTAGTGGTGATAGGTGTGTGGTAGTGGTGATAGGTGTGTGGTAGTGGTGATAGGTGTGTGGTAGTGGTGATAGGTGTGTGGTAGTGGTGATAGGGGTGTGGTAGTGGTGATAGGTGTGTGGTAGTGGTGATAGGTGTGTGGTAGTGGTGATAGGGGTGTGGTAGTGGTGATAGGGGTGTGGTAGTGGTGATAGGGGTGTGGTAGTGGTGATAGGGGTGTGGTAGTGGTGATAGGGGTGTGGTAGTGGTGATAGGGGTGTGGTAGTGGTGATAGGTGTGTGGTAGTGGTGATAGGTGTGTGGTAGTGGTGATAGGGGTGTGACAGACAATGGTAGAATAGTGTGGTGTATAATATTCTGTTTTTTTTTTAATTTTTGATACACCGATGTTGCTCTGTTCACCACCATCTCCCAGTCATTGTGCCATACCTTGTGAAGTCTCCCCTTAAAGAACTACATGCATAATATACATAGAAATAGAATGTGTTGCCCGTTTTCTATCATATCACACTCACTGGGATAACTTAACAATAACTCAGCAGCAACGCCTCGTAATTTATTTTATAGTTTTCCTCGTTTGTATTGTTATCAATCTCTCTCTGCTTGTGCCCACAAATAATAACTGGCAACCCTTTTTCCTTCCCTGTGACCCTTATCTCTGATTACAGCTGGAGTTAGTGTCACATTGGGACAACTGTCAGTACAACCCCAGACAGACATAGCATCACCTGGTTACAACTCACTCACAAGTGTACATTTAGTTGAACTTATGTGGCTGAAAGCCGTCTTTCATAACTGAAACATGCATATTCTAAAAACAAAATAATCCACATCAACATCCACGAGGATATGACCATCAGACATCCGCATCCGTATCCGCATCCGCAAATACTGTTTTCTTATATCCGCATACGCATCCACATCCGCAAATTTTATAAATCGATTTCCGCATTCTTAGACATCCGATATATCACTAACACACACACACACACACACACACACACACACACACACACACACTTCAAGGAAACCAAACAGGGTCACACAGCCAGTGGACACATTCACTACAATACCACCATACATATACCGTATATTAATGCCCATCTTGTAAATGAAATCAACCTATTTAAAACTTACACACATTTTGATTTCCTCTCACACTTATAGAATGAGATGCCGGCGTTGGGAAGACAGAGGCTAATCTTATGTACAGGAGTGGCGGTGGTGGTGGTGATGGTGGTGATCAGTGACATACTACTAAACTTATCTTACTCTATCACACCACCACCACAACAACAACAACAACAACAGCCACAACCACAACCACAACAACAGTCACCAACTCTCAAACAACCGCTCCCACCACTAAACCCCGTCTACAACCGCACCTGTTACGTGTACCACCAAAATGTGACGGCTGAGAATCGGTGTTGTAGACAGGTGAACTATTCCAGGTCGCGTCAGACTCTTAATCAGTGTTCTCTGAAAGCCAGTGAGCACCTACAAGCCCAGAACAGGTGTGTGTGTGTGTGTGTGTGTGTGTGGGTGGATGATTGTTGTTGTTGATTTGTGTGGGTGGGTGGATGTTGATTTTTTTTTTTTTTTTTGTGTGTGTGTGTTTGTTGTTTTGTGTGTGTGTGTGTGTGTGTGTGTGTTTGTTGTTGTTGTTGTTGTGTGTGTGTGTTTGTGTGTGTGTGTGTGTTAGTGTGTTTGTGATATATTTGTCATCACCCAAGCCTAGTTTTCTTGGTAACTTTAAATAAACAAGTTAAGTGCTCTAATAACATGTATGTATAAACCCAGATTAATAACTCCACCAAAACACAAACGGAAAATAAATACACTGATCTTTAGTGGAAACAGACAACTAAACTAAACCTCCCTTCCTGACTATACATACAACACCACATTATCAATAATATTATCACAGATCTGTACACTCGCAATCCAAATTTTGTATCCAGGTCGTGTTCAAGTTTCGGATTGTTTGACATAGTGGTGAACCAAATACAACGCTTATCCTGTCGCTACATACTCGATCAGGCTATTCGAAGCAAACCTGCCTGAATACATATTTTGGATTGCGAGTGTACAATTTGTTACACATGAATCTGCTGGTACGCCTCCCTATATACTTGTGAGATACCTACATCTGGAAGGAAAGTGAGCAAAAGTTATAGTTTGTTGACAAGCAGATAGTAATAATATATTACTGTCTGTCTGTCAACAAACTACATTTTTGTTCACTTTCCTTTCGTTGTAACCACCTCACAAGTAACGAGCCATACCAGCTTCATGTGTGGGCAACTGTACATTCTCTAGACTTCTACATTCGAGTCCAAACAACTATACAACTGGGAGTAATAACTGGGAGTAATAACTGGTCCAAAATGTTCCCCATGCATCCACCCCCAGGAGAAATGTGTACTGGGTAGTACTTGGAGATTCACATATGCGGTATATCTTCACGTCCCTCCTCACCCTTTTCAACGGCACTCACCTCCAATACAAACAGGTAAGGAAGAGAGGAGGAGGAGGAGGAGGAGGAGGAGATGGAGGAGGAGGAGGAGGAGGAGGAGGAGGAGGAGGAGGAGGAGGAGAAGGAGATGGAGGAAGAGGAGGAGGAGGAGGAGATGGAGGAAGAGGAGGAGGAGGAGGAGGAGGAGGAGGAGGAGATAATGGAGGAAGAGGAGGAGGCGTGAAATAGGACTGTATGTTGTATTAATAATATTTTTTTCAGTGGTTACCAGGATTATTACCAAAAATGTAGCACATAATTATAGACAAAATGTGGAGATATATAATATTTGAGGAGTTGTGATGAGTGTGGTTATGTTTGCCCACATTATCTTTACACTGTAGACAAAACATTTGGCTGTTTCCTCACCTGAAGACACATTAATTAAGGGGGAAGTTTGTTTTGTTTTGTGTTAGTAAATTTGGAGCAACTGAATCCACCAAACTATTCCAAGCAACAGAACACCTTTATTTTTGGTAACTTGGGCCTGTTTCCTGGCATATTTTGGAGGAGTCAAGGCACTCCAATGTACAAAAAGGGAACTACCACCTTAATGAATAAAAGCAAACCAGTATAGGCTCCTCCTCTCCTTCTCCTCCTCCTCCTCCTCCTCCTCCTCCTTTTTCCTTCACTTTTTTCTCTTCCTCCTTTTCCCTTCACCTTCTTCTCTTCCTACGACGACATATTCCAGGGTAAGAGAGAGTGGAGGAGTGCTGCGTCGCTCGATACAGAAATCCGACAAAAGAAAGTCTGGCAAAGCTACAGCGTAAGGGACCAAAGCATCAACTTCACCCTGGACTACTACTGGGACCCTTACCTTGAAAACCTGCCATTGTATCTGAATAAGTGGCTGGCCGACCCGAGGACAATGCCAAATTTGTTCGTATTCGGTAAGATATAGTTTAGGGGGTATAGTATGTATGTATGTATGTATGTATGTATGTATATGCACAAGAAGATCTCCATTAGAATGACTTCATTGGTGAATTGGACTGATCAAAGCTTCAACCAAAACTGTATACTTATTAGTGCACGTGACTGTACGGTGTTGGTAAATCTGGAGCAGTTGATTCCTCCAAACTTTTTTTTTTTTTTTTTTTTTTTTTTTTTTAATGACGCTTGAAAATTATGTCGTTTATCTGTACGTCTGGCATCAGAAATATATTACTTTAGATGTGAAGAATTGCATGTGAAATATCATAATTATTATGATTTATTATACTGTGCTTTATGTTAAGTAATCCCTCTTCACTTCTGATTACAAAAAGTAGGTAATCTTTTATCAAAGATTACGAGAAAGTCCCTCTTTCTTAATTATTAGAAAAGTAAAATATTACAAAATTATAAAAAAAAGTTCACCTTTAATATACTGTTTACAAATAAGTCCCCATTTATTATTGTTTACAAAAATAGTTCCCTTTTATTAACTATTACAAAACAGTCCTCCAATATTAATCTTCACAAAAAAGTCCCCCTATATTAATCATTACAAAAAAGTCCCCCTATATTTATCATTACAAAAAAGTCCCCCTATATTAATTATTACAAAAGAGTAAATCCCCCTTCCGAACACGACCACCACCACCACACCAGATGGGGCGCAGCACTTCATGTACAACTCTGAGAAGGTGTACAAGAGTGAAGGGGCCGAGGCAGCTGTAGTCAAGTATCGCACCGCACTGCAGAGGATGAGACCCAACTTGGTCAGTCTGGCGGCACAGACCAGAGTTGTCTTCAAGTTGCTCGATCACATATTGGTTAGTCAAGTTCATTTACATATATATTTTTCGTATTATTATTATTATTATTATTGTTGTTGTTATTGTTATTGTTGTTGTTATTGTTATTTTTAGTGTGTTAGACTTTCATTTATGTTTCCTTATTTAAGGGAATAGTATACCAATTGAATGTATATCTATTAATTTTGAATCATGTTATATCAGTCTACCATTATTCATGCCCCATCCGATGCACCACAACCATATAATTATAATCAATACCCCATTTAATCGATTTGTTTACTTATTTATTTATTTATTTGCGTCCCTCTCTAAACCAATCAACAAACCAAACTTGCAGCGTACCGACATCCCCCAACATCCCAATCGTCCCAATCGTCCCCATCCCCTCCACGACGACACCAACTTCGACCTCAACAACCGAGTGGCTAGGGAGGTGTTGAATGGGAGTGGTGTGGTGGTGTGGGACAGTACACTACCACTCTCACACCTCTACGCCAAGGAATGCCTCACACGGAACCTAAACACACCGCCTCGATACTATTGGAAGTGTAATGACCATAATCATGTGGGTTTTATCTTGTCTGACCAATACGCCAACATGATTGTCAATGATTACTGTAACGCATACTTGGATCTTGGTGTTGAATATTGTGGTCAGGAGCATACATGAAATATATACATGCAGATTATACAGCCAGTTAGTTGGGTTGGTACTGACCCCATGGTACACTCGCAATCCAAAATTTGTATCCAGGTCTTGTTGAAGTTTCGAATTATTTGACATACACATAGTGAACACATTACAAGCTTATCCTGTTTCATACTTTCTTGGGCTGTCTTAAAAGTACAGTGTTGGTAAATCTGGAGCAACTGATTCCTTCAAACTATTCCAAGCAACAGGACGCCATTATTTTTGTTCATCTGGTCCTGTTTCCTGGCATATTTTGGAGGAATCAAGGCACTTCAATGTACCAAAAGTATACTCTCCCCTTAATTAATACTCGATCAGGCAATTCGAAGCAAGCCTAGATACATATTTTGGATTGCGAGTGTAAAGTACGTAACATACATCCAAACCATGTAACGGTACTGAGGTCGGTAACAAAAATATACAATGTCCTGTAATATTAGAATTGTTATTGAAACTGCCCTAAATATACGTAAACAATAAGATTTTGGTGTGGGGTACTGCATGGGGATGTGAAATTTTATATGATTTAATTAATGTTTATAGTTAGTGCAGATATACTAGAACAAAGAGAGAGTGAAAGAGAGAGTGAATGCAGTAATAATAATATAATATGCTGAACAAAAACATATGAAT
>JAWZYT010005862.1:0-5000 GCA_034508575.1 Petrolisthes manimaculis | reverse complement strand
TCGTGCATTTACCTAACTATCTATCACCTCCAGTCACCAATGCACGATTTACGTGTAGATTATATATATATATATATACTGTATATATATATGCAGTATATATATATAATATTATATAAAGAGAGTGAGTGAGTGAGTGAGAGAGATAGTGAGTGAGAGAGAGGAATGCTTGGCCCCATTTGACCTGGCTGGGTTGGGGCGACACCTGAGGGAGACTGGAGGGTGCGTGGGACCTTCCGCTTGCGTAAGATAGGCCAGAAGGCACACAGGCAGGGGGAGGGGTAGGCAGGTAGGCAGGGAGTGGGGTAGGCAAGCATAGGGGTAGGTACTAGGCTGGCAGGCAGGGTGATAGGGAGGGAAGGAGGGAGTGAGGGAGGGTATCATTGGGTGTTGTGTTTAGTTCCCAGCACCTACTAGCCTCTTACTATACTTTTACTACTATCATCATTAATATTTTTTTTGTTATCATTTAATACTACAGTTATACTATCTCTGACTGTGAACACTATCAATACTGCTTTTACTATTTCGGACTACGACTACTAGTACTAACACGTATACTACTGGTATTACGGATTGGGGGTTACTGTGAGACTAACCAAACTTTATCACAGAACCATACTTACATGTTTTGAGGCAGAGAGAGAGAGAGAGAGAGAGAGAGAGAGAGAGAGAGAGAGAGAGAGAGAGAGAGAGAGAGAGAGAGAGAGATGGTACCACACTCCTTCCACACAGTAACTCCTGATCTACTAAAAAATAACACTTCGAAACTATTTCTAATAATGCTGAAAAAAATTGTCTCCTGTCGTAAATGGATTCGTTGGTTTGGATTCCGGTGTTGAGAATTCATGTATGTGCGTTGGCTTGTTTAGTATTTTTCCACCACATTATTATTGTTTACTATTTTTTTACTTTGGGATGTCTTGCTCTCATGTTGGAAGTTCCTATCATTGAGAGGTTAAGAGAGGAGGGAGAGTTTGTTACTATTTTACTGTTTACACCATCACAAACCACCACCAACACCACCACATAAATATCCATCCATTTGTCTCACTATTATATGTCTGAGTATCTGTTTAATAATTATCATCACCAACAACAACAAACGCAGAAGAAGTGAATGTGAAGAATTAAGAGCAAAATTTCACCTCAAGCCAAGATTGGGATGTGGAGATGATGACTGCTTGGGATTCAGATCAAGTTCTTCCCAGGTCACGAAAGCACCATATGAGGCGAGAACATCCCCCGTCAAGCTGGTCTGATGGTCTCCTCCTCCTCACGCACTAGAGGGCAGTAGTGTGGCCAGGTATGAGTCATTCAGAGCACACCACCACTCCCATTTTATTTATTATTAGTTACCTGTCCTTATTTACCTGTCCTTCTTTTTTACGTCCCTGACACCCTACCTCAAAAAGTGGGTGTAATGAATATCTTGCTTGTTTAACGACTCAGTAATGTGAAATAATCGTTAGTTTGATTACTCTGTAGAAACACCAGATGCGTGGCATTTTCATTGACCTTATTATCTTTTTCTTGTTTATCTGTGAGCTATGAAGCAAATACCAAATTATAACCATCTGTATCAGTTCCAGAGTGAGAATGAGGAGTGTCACTCTGGCTTACTGTAAGGTGACAAAGTGAGGATCCAGAGTTCATTTGTCAACCCAACTTTTATTATTATATTACCAAATTGGGACATTATTCGTACACAACAACACTTCATAAGAAATCATTATATTCACTATACACGTTATTTATTATATACTGCAGTACAATACAGAGTTGATTTAGGTGTAAAATATAGATGGTATGTCATATATTATCCTGTAGGGAGGATGTGAGTAGCAGGACCTAGAGAAACTGTAGGGAAAATGTATGAGTAAGGGCTCCTCCTTCCTTTCTTCTTCTGGCTCCTCTGTCTTCCACCACAAACATCTCGTGTGAGAATTATATTATCTATAATTAAGAAGAAAGGCTTATGAGGGTAACACCTGTAAACAGTATACTATATACAAACTCTAGTGTTTCCTGTACGTTATCATTAAAAATATAAATGCTTATAAATAATACAGGAAACTAACCTTCGTCTCTTCAATTATTCTTCTAAACACTTGAGATGTTCTCCAAGGAGCATTTCTTCAGGGAGCATTTATAGAATCTTTACACTTTCAGTAGCTCGTCTAACTCTTAAAATTTCTCATGGGTAAACTTTAAAACCCTTTGGAAACATCCCAGAAGCATTCGCTAGACTCTACACATTAACTTAAAAACTTTTATTCTTATTTTTCCTGCATAATTCACGAAACAATCAACCGATTCTTCAGATATAGTCACTTAAATCAAGCTCTAAGCATCATTATTACAACAGTCCGAAAACCTATTCTGCTTTTCAACTGTCCAAGAAAAATCAGAACCGAAATTCTTGCAAAGATTAATAAAAAAAAACATTCATTCCACCAATCGCATGAGAAGAAACTCTATGAATATCAAACTTTGACCACAAATCACTGCCATTTTCTAAAAAGCGTTCATTTCACCAATCAGATGAACAAAACTTATATGAAAAAAAAAGTCAAACACAAAAAGCCTCTTCAACCTTACACAAATAGAACATCAGCGTAAGCCATGACAATAATAATAATAATAATAATAATAATAATAATAATAATACTGTAATAATAATAATAATAATAATAATAATAATAATAATAATAATAATAATAATAATAATAATAATAATAATAATAATAATAATAATGATAATAATAATAATATTAATAATAAAACAGAATATGCACCGAAATTCCAGCATCATTCAATTCATCTTCGGTTCCCCTTTTCTGGTGAGTTCGGAGTGTGCAAGCAACTACAAGAGTATAATATAAAAAAACTTATCAGTGAGATCCATCTGTAGCCGAGTACCCAGCAGGGGCCTTACTGTAGGAGATGTCTGCCATGTAGCCCGAGTTGCCGTCCACGTAGTAAGTCACTGTCTGTAGGCGACCGTCGGGAAGGAGGGACGGAGTAGGACCCCCTCGTTTGTCCACCTGTCGCGTCTCCTTGTGGCCGAAGTCGCTTGCCGGTGTGTGTGTCCTGTACCGTCCCCCGAAGTTGTACCCCTGGTTCAGATCCTGTGGGGGTTTTGACGAGGAAATGATGAGTATAGGAGGAGGAAGAGGAGGAGGGTGAGGTTTAACAATAATATATGGTGGGGGGTTATACCTGTACATAGAATAAATAAAAAGTCCCCCCCCCCTCTCTCTCTCTCTCTCTCTCTCTCTCTCTCTCTCTCTCTCTCTCTCTCTCTCTCTCTCTCTCTCTCTCTCTCTCTCTCTCTCTCTCCTCTCTCATATTCGTTCTCCATCCATCCCCCCCTTCTCTCTCTCATTCCCACGTCCCCTCCTCCCTCCCTTCCTTCCTTTCCCTTTCCTTTCCTTTTCACTCACTCTCACAGTACACAACAGCAATTATTAACCTACTAATTATTAGCCACCAATATCTCTCTCTCTCTCTCTCTCTCTCTCTCTCTCTCTCTCTCTCCTCTCTCTTACCTTGAGTGTAGCAGGGGGGTGGTGGGGGTGGTGGGGTTGTGGGTGGGGGTGACGGAAGGTGTGTGTGGTCTGCCTGCCTTCACGAACAAAGAGTTGGGGCTTGCTGGCTTAGATGGCTCGGCTGGCTTAAATGGCTTGGTGTGGCTTTATGATCGAGGTGGCTTGTGGTTGTGGCTTTATTACCGAGGTGGCTTGTGACTGTGGCTTTGTGGCTGTGGTGACTTAACTGGCTTAAATGGCTTGGTGTGGCTTCATGACCGAGGTGGCTTATGGCTGTGGGTGTGTGCTGTGGTGGCTTGGTGTGGCTTTGTGGCTGTGGTGGCTTGGTGTGGCTTTGTGACCGAAGTGGCTTGTGGTTGTGGCTTTGTGGCTGTGGTGGCTTGGCTGGTTTAAACTAAGTTGTTGTCCGAAGTGGCTTAGAGTGGCTTGTTGGCCGAAATGGCTTCCTAAGGCTTTGTGGCGGAGCTGGCTTGGGTGTCTTATTGGTGTTTCAGGTGGCCGAATTGGCTTTGGTGGCTTAGTGGGGCTGGTGGTGGCTGAGAGGTCCTGGCTGGCTTATTGTGGCTTGGTGGTGGCTCAGTGCGGCTTGATTGTGACTGATGTGGCTTGGCTGGCTAGGGAGGGTTGTTGAGTTAAGTGATTTGGTGAGTGTGCTGACTGAAGTGGCTTTTGTGGCTTGGTGCGGCTTGGCGACTGAGTGGCTTGGTAAGAGTGACTGGCTTTGGGGGCCCTGGTGTGGCTTGATGACTGAGGGGGCCTGGTGTGGCTTGATGACTGAAGTGGCTTTGGGGGCTTACTGTGGCTTGATGGCTGAAGTGGCTTTGGGGCTTACTGTGGCTTGATGACTGAAGGGGCTTGGTGTGGCTTGGTGACTAAAGTGGCTTTGGGGGCCTGGTGTGGCTTGATGACTGAGGGGGCTTGGTGTGCTTGGTGACTGAAGGGGCTTGGTGTGGCTTGATGGCTGAGGGGGTTTGGAGTGGCTTGATGGCTGAAATGGTTTGGTAAGAGTGGCTGGCTTTGGGGGCTTGGTGAGGCTTGATGGCTGAAGGGGCTTGGAGTGGCTTGATGGTTGAAGGGCTTGGTGTGCTTGGTGATGGAAGTGACTTGGAAACACCTGCTGGCTAAGTGGGTTTTTTGACCTGGAGAAGCATGGGGTCTGAATTGGCTGCCTGGCTTGGTGAAAAGGTGATCTTGAACTGGCTTGTGAGTTGGGATGGATAAAAATGCTCTCTGAGGGATCTTTGTGAAGGGAGTGGCTTGGAGGGAAGGTGTTGGCTGGTTTGGAAACTCTCCCAAGCTGATGTGACTGAAGGTGCTTTCTTATGGATGAAGTGCTCGGGTGGCTTTCTGGGGTGGGTTGGCTCAAGCGCTTGACCACTGATGCTGACTTACTTGAGAGGTGCTTGGTGAGTCTATGTGATGGTGGTCATGAGGACTGTGTGGCTCGTT
>JAWZYT010005861.1:12500-57437 GCA_034508575.1 Petrolisthes manimaculis | reverse complement strand
CTTCACCCTCTTTATATTTCCATCTCTTTGTCCATCTATGCCTTGTCTCCTTCACCTCAACCCCTGACCTATCCATTTCCTCTCTTTACCTCAGTCTCTTTGCCCATCTACTGTGTCTCCCTCTCGTGTCTGTTGGTATTCCTTCTCTCCCATTCCTCTTGTAGATACCTCCCTCCCCTCCCCACTTCCTTCCTTCCTTCCTTCCCTCGACCTTTCCATCTCAGGCCCCCTCCCTCCTCTCTACCTGCTTCTTCTCTCCACCCCCCCACCCCTCCAGCCCCCCCCACCTGGTCCAGTTCTGTACCTGTGACCAGATTAATACACACAGCAACATGAGTCCAATAACAGTGAGCCACTCGCTAATATATACAATTACAGTCCCTTCTCTCTCCCTCTGTTGTCTGTGTGTGTGTGTTGTATGGTTGTATGTATGTGTGTGTGTGTTGTGTGTGTGTGTGTGTTGTGTGTGTGTGGATGTAATTATATATTGTCATCTCCTTTTCCTCCTTGGTGTGTGTGTGTGTGTGTGTGTGTGTGTGTGTGTGTGTGTGTGTGTGTGTGTGTTGTATGGTTGTTTGTATATATGTATGAATGTCATCATATATTTTCATCTCTTTCTAAATTTTGTCTTTTCTCTTTCTTTCACTTCCCCTCCCTCTTCCCTGTTCCCTTTCCTCCTCTAATTTATCTAATGTTTTTCCCTGTCTCTATATCTATTCCGTTTACCCCTTGCTCCTCGCTTCTCTCCATTTCCTCCTTCCCTTCCAATACTCTCCCCTCTCCTTCCTTCCATTCAATTTCCCTCCCCTTCCCTCACTTCCTTCCATTTTTCAAGGGTATAGGAGGGGAAGGAAGATAGTTAGTTGGTAGGCAAAGTAGAATAGATGAATAGTAAGATTGTGATAGAATAATATAGATGTATGTACGATATAAGATGACAGGTTTTTTTAGTTTGTTTTGTATTTTTACGTCAGATTTCCATATTTTAATACTCCTCTTACTCTTTCTCTCTTCCTCTTCTCCTCTCCTCTCCATTCTCTGCTCCCATTCTTCCACACACACGCCATATCCTCTCTCTTTAACCTCTCCTTTACTCTTCTCCTTCCCACACCTTCCAACCATCTTAAAAAAAAAAAAACGTACCCTTCTTCCCTCCCTCCTCTCTTCTTAACCTCTCCCTCACTCCTCTCCTTCACACATCTTCCTATACCGTCTTCAGTGACCCCGCCCGCTCCCTACCTACCTCTCTCCCTCCCTCCCTCCCTACCTACCTACCTACCTCCCTCCCTCCCTCCCTCCCTACCTACCTACCTACCTACCTACCTACCTACCTACCTTTCCTCACACCGTCCCCCATGACACTTCACGCTCTCCTTACCTCTCTTATCTTTCTAACCTTCTCATCCCTCCCTCCCTCCCTCCCTCTGCTATAAATATTTGGGGTACCTTATCGCTATGTGCCGCAACACCCCTGACACACACGTGGGGGAAGGGGGGAGGGAAGGGGGAAATGTGGAGGAGGAGGAGAAGGGGGAGGGAGGGAAGGGGGATATGTAGAGGAGCAAGAAGGAGGAGGAGGAAGGAAGGTTGGATGAAAGTTTGGATGCATGAACAGAAATGATTGATAGCGGGATAAAAGGTTGGATGGATCTGTGAAAAATGGCATAAAGTGTTGAAATGATGGGGAACACACACACACACACACACACACACATTCACACACACATTCACACACACACACACACACACACACACACACAGTCACACACACACACACACACACAGTCACACACACACACACACACACACACATATACACACACATATACATACACATACACACACACTTTGATTAATTTTTTTTTTTTTGTAATATAAGTGACATACAGACGAACTGCTCAACAAACTATTATTGTCTTCTTCGTTCATTGGTTAAGATTACAGCAGGATGTAATAGGGTTTCTACCTTCTTTTTGTTTTCCTTTTTTTCTCTCCTGTCTTTCTTTCCCTTTCTTTCCTTTTCCCTCTTCACCATCCTTCCTTCCTTTTCTACCTTTCCTTCCTCCCTCTCTACCGTTCCTTTTCCCTCTCCACCTTCCTCCCTTTTCTACCTTTCCTTCCTCCCTCTCCACCTACCTACCTTCCTCCCTTTCCATCCTCCCTCTCCACCTACCTTCCTCCCTCTTCTACCTTTCCTTCCTCCCTCTCCACCTACCTACCTTCCTCCCTTTCCATCCTCTCCCTCCACCTACCATCCTCCCTTCCTCCCTCTTCACCTATACAGTATACAGTCCAAGTCACGAACCTGGGCTCACCAACAAAACGTCACACTTCCACCCAGCAAAACCTGCCAAAGCTCTCAAGTGGAACAAAATTGCCTTATAATGAAGTAGAGTCCATTTTTCACACCATCATTACACCAACTCCGATACCAGACCAAACCATATAACGTGAGGCGGAATAACATTAATGGTGAAGTCATCTGTCAGTGTGTGTGTGTGTGTGTGTGTGTGTGTCATTCAGGGGTCATCTGTCAGTGTATGTGTGTGTGTGTGTGTGTGTGTGTGTGTGTGTGTGTATGTGTGTGTTTGTGTGTGTGTGTGTGTGTGTGTGTCATTCAGGGGTCATCTGTCAGTGTATGTGTGTGTGTGTGTGTGTGTGTGTGTGTGTGTGTGTGTGTGTGTGTGTGTGTGTGTGTGTGTGTGTGTGTGTGTGTATGTGTGTGTGTGTGTGTGTGAATAACATTAATAATGAAGTAAATGGATTGGGAAAATAGAATGGAGTGTCGGGTTGTGGGAAGTATTGCAATTATTGTTCTTCTTTAATAAGGGGAGATTCTCTTTTGGGTAAAGTGGAAGGCTACTGATTCCTCTAAAGTACTTACAGTATGTCAGGAAATAGACAACTTTAATATTACTAATTAAGGATCTGTTTCAGGGGATAGTTTTTGGAGGAATCAGTGACCTTCCAATTCACCAACAACAAAATAATTTACCCTTAATTAACGAGGTGCATGAGTAAGTTATTAGAGGTTCAGAAAGTCACAGATCAGGTAAGATAATTATGTTGTTCATGTATGTACACTCGAGCTTCTTCTGTTGACTGTTTCAAGTATTACCCAAATAACATTACTAGAAATATTTAGTGTTAGGAAATTAATGTACTAAATTTTCAAGTTTTTACGAACCCTTGATATCATAGAAGAAGTGTATACGAGTTCCTGAAAACCCGTGCACTCTTCATGTTCCCTTTTCTTATTCGACGAAAATTTCTCTTCGTCGATCAGTTCCTGTTATTATGAAGTGCGAGTTTAGCGACGAAACATTATTATCGACGAAGAGTTAGTTAAATAATACTATTCATAATTATCTTTACAATTCTCATCCTCCATCACTCTACTTTCTCTCCCCCCCCCCTCCCCAATCCTTATCCTCCATCACTCTACTATCTCTCCCCCTCCCCCCAACTCCCCCTTCACTATACTCCTTCACGTTACCCCTTCCCCTTAATTTAACAACTCCCTTTCCCTTGCCTTCCCTTTCCTTGCCTTGCCTTGCCTTACCTTCCCTTGCCTTACCTTACCTTTCCTTCCCTTCCCTTCCCTTCCCTTCCCTTCCCTTGCCTTCCCTTCCCTTCCCTTCCCTTGCCTTCCCTTGCCTTCCCTTGCCTTCCCTTGCCTTCTCTCCCCTTCTCTCCCCTTGACTTGCCTTCTCTTCCCTTCCCTTCCCTTCCCTTCCCTTCCCTTTCCTTCCCTTGCCTTGCCTTGCCTTACCTTGCCTTACCTTGCCTTGCCTTCCCTTGCCTTGCCTTGCCTTCCCTTCATGGTGGTGTCATGCTCTGGGTGTTGGTGGCCAAAAGATCTCTTGATGTTGCAGTTACATTTCACCATCTGCCATAGTTTTTTTCTCTCTCTTTCATTTCTTTCTTTCTTTCTTTCTGTCATTCATTCATTCATTCATTCTTTCTTTCTTTCTTTCTTTTCAACTCTACTCTATTCTACTCTCTCTTTCTCTCTCTCTCTCTCTCTCTCTCTCTCTCTCTCTCTCTCTCTCTCTCTCTCTCTCTCTCTCTCAGTGAATTTACGAGAGGAGCCTGCAGTTCCATTTCCGGGGAAGGGGGACGGGGGGGGGGCGAGGGGAGATGGGAAATAGGGAATATAGAGGAAAGGGTGGATAGGGAGAGAAGGGAAATGTAGGGAGTGCAAGAAAGGAAAGAAAGAATGGAAAGGAAAAAATAAGTGTATAGAGGAAGAAAGAAAGGAGGGAGGGAGGGAGGGAGAGAGGTGAAAGTATGAGTGAGGAGAAAGAGAGAGTGAGTGAGTGAGAGGGAGGGAGAGAGGTGAAAATATGAGTAAGGGAAAAAAAGAGTGAGTGAGTGAGTGAGTGGAAGGACGAGAGAGGTGAAAGTGTGAGTAAGGGGAAAAAGAGAGTGAGTGAGTGAGTGAGTGAGAGGAAGGACGAGAAGGAAGGAAGGGAGGGAGTGTGAGGATTGGCGTGATGAATGGAGGAAGTGTGGGAGGAAAGGAGTGGAGAAATGATGGAGGGGAGGACACCACACCACCACCACCACCACCACCACCACCACCATCACCACCATCACCACCAGGGCCAGACACTCAAGGGGAAGGAAAGAATGAGGTCAAGGAAAAGAAACGAAAGGAAAGTCATGTATCAAAAACTTAAAATTGATCTAGTAAAAAAAAAAAAAAAAAAATAGGTGGGGAAATAAGAGAAGAAATACATGTAAATAGAATGATAAATAGGGAATACTAGATGAACGTGTATAAGAAGGAGAAAACAAGAAGAGAAACTGATAGATAGATAGATAAATGATGAAGACTGCACAGGTAAATACACGATATATAAGACAGGGAAATAAACTGAAATGGGGAATTAATGGTAAGGAAGGAAGGAACGAACGAAAGGAAAGAACTTCAGTAGGAAAGCTATTCTCGTTCACGTCCATTTCTTTCTCTTTATCTCCTTCCTTTTACTTCCCTCACACGCTGTCCTTATCCATCCATCCATCCATCCATCCGTCCATTCATTCATCCGTCCATCCATCCATCCGTCCGTCCATCCATTCATTCATTCATTCATTCATTCATTCATCCATCCATCCATCCATCTATCCATCCATCCATCTATCCATCTATCCATCCATCCATCTAGGCCTTTCTTTCTTCATTCTCTTCTATTGTAAGCCTCCATTCCCCTTTCTCCTTTCTTCATTCTTTTCCCCATTTTCCTCTCCATTCTCCCCCCCCCACACATTCTCCTCCCCATTCTCCTTCTCCTTCTCTTCTCTATTTCCCTTTCCCATTCTCCATTTCATTCTTTTACCCCTTCCCCTCTCCATTCTCTTCCCTCTTCATTCTCCTCCACAACCCCAAACAGAAATTTACCTCACTACTTCACTTCGTCCCATCTTTCCCTCCTCCTTCCCAACCTCTTCCCTTCTTTACTCTCTTGCCTTTCCCATTTCAGTCCCTCTTATCCTATATTTTTATTTTACCCTCTTCCTTTTCTTTTTTCTTCTTCATGTCTTCTGATATTCTGTAATCCTCTGTAAGTCCTTTATATGTGTCTATCCCCTTTCTTTGATTCCTTCCATCACTTTCTCATATCTCCTCGTTTCCTCTGTTTCCCCATTTTGTCTTTCTCTTATGTCCTTCTCTCCTCCCCTTTCCTCTTCTCCTCCTCCTCCCCTCCCTCCCCCTCCTAAACCACTGATCTGGCAGGTTGCTCCATAAAGCATTGTATATTTAGTAGGGTACAGAGTCGCATTAATAGTATAACATTAGTGTAGTTGAGATCTGATATTCTTTTTCACCTGAAGGCTTACAGTACAGTACACTATTTTCAGTTTTCAACTCTCTGGGAACATCTTTTAATCTGACATTATTTAGTGGTCAGGTTGGATAAGATAAGATGTAAGGAATTGTATGATGACATTATAATTCATCCACTTTATAAGACATTAGTATCAAACTTTGCCAGCTACCCATCTGAACACTAAACCTTTGAATTGATGTATGTGAATGCAACAGATTGCAACGAGGGGAGAGACAGTTTTCATTCTATTTCTGTACACAGCGGATAACATATTTGGATTTCTGGAAGCGATGCATTGCCCTTTCCCTGTGACGTTATAGATCACATGAATGGAAACACAAAAATGATTTTATGTGGAAAAAGTCTGATTCCAAGTTGTGCAACCTGTGCCCGACATGAGACATCTATCTATCTACAGTACCGAGAGGGTTAGTACTATGGCCCGTAGTTTAAAAAAAATGAGGGCACTTACTGGAGCTCTATGAACCCTCCAAATAATCCAGGCCACAGAACCCTTCAGTATTTCTAATAGGGAATCTGTTGCCTGGAGTAGTTTGGAGAATTCATAGAGCTCCAGTAAGGGCCCTCAATTTTTTTTAAACTACGGGCGTAAGTGGTCAACTCTACCTCGTTAATTGGACATCAACCCTCCTTATTAGTGTGAAGTACACATTACATTACTATCCTTTCCTAAACTAACTGGTGGTAATGATAGAGATCTTGTGATGTTCGTTTCTGTTTATAGAGTCTTATGAGATGCATTAAACTTTCCCTGTAGTGTTTGTTACCTATACCTTGCAGTTGACTTTTATAATAACAAATATGCACTCGTTCTCATTTCCCTATTCGCTTTTCATTTCCCCCGCAACAACGAAGGGTGTGTATAAGAGTCTGTGAACCTATTCATAGTATACCATAATTTCTTCATATTAAACTTTTATATGAACAATTATGCAAAGAGCGAGGAGCCGGGGATGGGTTGTAGGGGGGGCGGAGTAGAAGTGTGGTAATTGGCTGTAGGTGGCCAAGAAACCACGTCGCCACCCCCATCATCATTCCCACTTAATTGCCTCGTTAGCGCCCTGTAATTAATTATTCATAACGAGCCTTTTGCCGTATGAACCCAGGCCTTAGTTTTAGATGTATAGTGTTACAGTAAAACCTTATTGTGAGGAGACGAGAGGGGAACAGAGTATGTATGGTGAACAGAGTAATGGAAATGGTATTGAATTAAATGAGCATATATATACACTTCTACTTAAAGTCTGGACGCAAGAAGGATCAGTTTATATATATCATAATTTCCATAAGTTTGTACATTCTTAAGATTACGTTAAAGATAATGAAGATAATAATAATACGTGTAATACCTACTGTACAAATTGTACTAATTATGAACTAATAAAAGCTCTGTAGAAACAATAACGACGTATCTCATAATGGTTCTGGCCAAATGAAACAATAATACTGATATTCTGACTCTGTAGATGTAGGCTATTCCTGGACCACCATGAATATTTACTTGAACCACTTGCATAGGATAGAAGCCAGTGTGTGGATATGGGTTAAGGATATGGGTAGGATGAAGGTGAAGGTCAGTCGAGGGTCGATTGATGTATAAAAAGTTTAGAGTATTGTCAGTATTAGACAGATAGATAGATATGTAGATGAATGTTCAGAGAAAGAGAAACATACCGTAAATTCAAGCTCATAATACACACACACACACACACACATTATACTCACTCTTGGTATCCTGTTAGTAGGCATAACCTGTATACACACACACACACACTGGTATGCTGGCACACAAGCTCACACACAGTGGAATGTACTGTAGCTCTCATTTCTTGCCAAGCACCGTGCCCCACTTCTCTACCTCATCTCTGCCTTCCCTGCCCAACCCCTCCCTTCCCTGCCTCACCCTCCCTTCCCTGCCTCACTCTCCCTTCCCTGCCCAACCCCTCCCTTCCCTGCCTCACCCTCCCTTCCCTGCCTCACCCTCCCTTCTCTGCCCAACCCTCCCTTCCCTGCCTCACCCTCCCTTCCCTGCCTCACCCTCCCTTCTCTCTCCCCCCGTCCTATCCTCACCATACCAACATACCCATCCACACTATACCAACACCATACCAACACCCCATCCACACTATATCAACACCTCATCCATCATCAATAATTTACTGCATTATATCCATCCCATTTTATTATTATTATTATTATTATTATTATTATTATTATTATTATTATTATTATTATTATTATTATTATTATTATTATTATTATTATTATTATTATTATTATTATTTACTTAATTTTCTTTTTATTATTATTATTATATATTTATTTAGATTTTTATTCTTATTATTTTTACTAATATTATCATTTCATTTCTGTTGCTATTCCTCCATCAACAACAACCATCACCTGTTTTTTTTTCACTTCTCCCAATATTTCCTCACACATTCCACTCATCTATTGTACAGTCACAAGCATAAGTTTCTTTACCCCCTCCCCCTGGCGAGAGTTAGGTCTAAGTCGTGGTTGGATAATTATGGACTAGACGAACAAAAATGAACCAGTTCATAATGTTGGGATAATGCTTCATGTCACTAGAGGTGTTCACTTGAATAACTAATTTTACGCCATCATGAGATACTGACTCCCAGTGTTCGATTGCCTGCTCCTTCTCCAACCATAACTTCGACCTCATTCTCGCCATGGGGGTAAATAAATTTATGCTCGTGACTGTACTATATTATATTCACATCTCTTACCCCTCTCTCACACCTCTATCGCACTTTGTTTACTTCTTAAATATCCTTTTTAATATAGTATCTTAATTCATCACTCATTTATTCCTCACTCACTCGCCTGCCTATCTCATTTCTCATTCATCTCTCTCTATATCCCACATTCTTATTTCACTCTCTCCCTTACTCATATCTCTCTATCCCTTACTATTTTTTTTCTCTCTATCCCTCACTAATATCTCTCTCTCTATCTCTCACTTATTTCTCTCTCTCTATCTCTCACTCATATTTCTCTATCCCTCACTAATTTCTCTCTATATATCCCTCACTTCTCTATATCTTACTCATTTCTCCCTCTATCCCTCTCACACCATCCCACTCTCTCCTCACACAAACACACACAACTATTCCCTCTCATCCCACCCCACTCTCCCCTCTCACACTCTCCATTTAAACCCACTCACTCACCCCGCTCACCCCACCCCACTCACCCCTCTCACTAAACCCCACTCTCCCCTCTCACCACCCCACTCACCCCTCTCACACCCCACTCTCCCCATTCACACCCCACCCCACTCACCCCACTCTCCCCACTCTCACCCCACCCCACTCACCCCTCTCACACCCCACTCTCCGTGTTATTGCCGAGCTTGAGTTTAATTAAATCCGGCAAAGAAAATGCCTCGTGGAGTTTTGCACTGTTAAGTCTTGTCGATCTGCCCGTGATGTGGCTGACGGTGTGTGTGTGTGTGTGTGTGTTGCTGACCTCGTGTGTGTGTGTGTGTGTTGCTGACCTAGTGTGTGTGTGTGTGTGTGTGTGTGTGTGTTGCTGACCTCGTGTGTGTGTGTGTGTGTTGCTGACCTTGTGTGTGTGTGTGTGTTGCTGACCTAGTGTGTGTGTGTGTGTTCTGCTGACCTAGTGTGTGTGTGTGTGTGTGTTCTGCTGACCTGCTGTGTGTGTTTTGTTTACGTTATATATATATTCTGCTGACCTCGTAGTTATTTATTCAGCTTCTCCCTCATCTTGTTGTAATCTGCCTCTGATTTGCTGAGCTGCCTGGGTTGTTAGCTCAAAGTATACAGGTCGCTTTATAGTCAATATTAGTACAGCATGATGACTGTATCCTTTCGTTTGTATCCTCCTCCCTTCCCTGTAAAGTTTGGTGGTGTATTCTTTATGTATACATCGCACAGGGTTCCTTGCTAACTTTACAAAACTCGTATTTATATTTTTTTTATTATAGCATTTTCGTACTATTTTTCCCCACGCGTTCCTTTCACTTCACGTTCTGGCAACATTGCTCAAGTTCCGCCTGCCTTATTTATGCTGTCACCAGCTTTCTCGATGTTCCACCAACTTTTTTTTTATTATTGTTCCACCAATCTTCTCACTGCTAAGCAAATCATCCAATCTATCTTCCTTGCAATCCACCAACCAACCAACCCACCCACCACCTCAATACTCCACCAACCCACCCACCAACCAACCCACCACCTCAATACTACACCAACCAACCCACCACCTCAGTCCTCCACCAACCCACCAACCAACCCACCATCTCAATATCTTACTCCACCAACCAACCCACCACCTCAATATTCCACCACCTCAACCATCTCTATACTTCCTTAGCGTCGTTCCTCCACCAATCGTTCCACCAGCAGATGTTGGGAACCGCTCCTCTTCCTCACCGTCACTCACCGCCGCATATTGACGACATTCGCGGCAACAACTTGGACGCGAAAAATTCTCGCTCACGACTCGCGCCGCAATCTCTGGACGTATCGCGCGAAAAGAGAAGGAAGCAAAGGAAGAAAAAAAAAAGTTGGCTATTTATGAAAAGTTTGGCAGTAAAGAGGCCGCAGGAACCGTCAGTCGTGGTGGTGACGAATGTGTGTGTGTGTGTGTGTGTGTTTCAGTCTGCTAGTGATGAATGTGTGTTTGTGTGTGTGTGTTGTGTATATATTTGAGTGTGATATATAGTGATGAATATGTGTGTGTGTTCTGTATTGACTATATTTGAGTGTGTGCTGTGTACTTTGTGTGCGTGTGTGTGTGTGTGTTGTGTATATATTTGAGTTCACTGTTACTCTGTGTTCGTATGTTTGTGCGTGTGTGATTACATTTTGTATACTGTGGTTTTGTGTTTCTATTTGCTTACTTTCAGGTGGAAACATATAAACATGAGAGTAAACATTTTTATTTTGCACTCGTGTGTGTGTCGTTTTGTTAGGAATGAGATTGTAAGGAAGTAACTTGTTTGTTTGTTGTAGTGTTTGTTTCTATGATTATTTTTGCTGTAATGGCTTTGTATCTGTATTCTTTCATGTTTACAGGCGGAAGCCTGTATTATTAAAAAATTAAATAATAATAATAATTATTTTTTTGTGAGTAAATCTGCTATTTTCACCAAGTAAAAACTCAAAATGCTCATTGCAGAAAAATTGTCATATCTACTTTTCAATACGTAACTTTAAGATGTATTAATATGAAGGTATGTAGTTATACCCTTGTTTTGATAATGTCACTGTTAACGTTGTCTTGTGGGCACCAATCAGGACAGGACACGTCACAGCGGGCGAGCGTTTATCGACCAATAAGCGGCCTCGTCCCTCACCTGCCTTGCCTCATTACCGACCAATAAGAGGGTCACACGTCAGCCGGGGACAAAGGTGGGGTTAAGGCACCTTGAGGGGGGGGGGGCAGATGTGGGGGTGGAGGATAAGGGTGATGACATGCGGGGTGAAGAGCGGGGGAATGGGAGAAGGGAGATTTTAAAGGGAGGGGAGGGGAAATGGGAGAAGGGGGAGTTTAATTAAGGGAAATGACATGGAGGAGAGGGGGAATGGGAGAAAGGGGAGGTGAATGCATGCAAGGTAGAGTGAGGGAAGTGACAGAGAGGAGAATGATGATAGATTGTGGATAAGGAAGGAGATGACATGGAGGGGAAAGTGAGAGAAGTGACAGGGAGGAGAGTGATGATGGATAAGAGGAGGAAGTGAGTGGATGATGGTGTGTGGGAAGTGATAGGGATGAAGTGGGAGGTTGAACGTGGATAAAAGGAGGATGTAAGTGGAATGTGGAGAGGTGGAGATGAAGTGATAGATTGAATGTGGATTAGAGCTAGAGGGCAGCCAGGCAGACAAACAGACGTAAAACTCATGTGACTGAAGCCATGGTTGCAATTATTACATCCCCGAGCACCACAACAAGTCACAGTGAAGAGGGACTTGATGCACGAATTGGGTGACAAGGGAACGGTGGGTTTTATATTTATAAGATGTTTGTAGTTAGAACGTAGATAATTTGTTTTATATAAATCTCATACTGAAAATAAAGAAATAAACTCATCAACCAATCATCTCCGTCGTTACATGTTCAACTCTCTTCCTTCTGTACACCTCCGTCTCCACCTTGTGGGGTTGGTGATAGAGGAGGCCAGGGGGAGTACCAATAAACCTCGTATGATTCACTCTCTCTCATACACAGTTTCAGATACGTGAGTCGATAGATTGGAACTCTGAACACTTTGGCGTTGGCAGTGCCTCGTGATGGTTTGGGTTGGCTGGTATTCAGGAAACGACTGCTTCAGATTTCGGGCTTCGACTCAAGTCTGTGAGTATACCTTGAGTATACCTTTGACACAGGAACACTTTTGAGTAAACCACCTTGAAGTTCACTGGCGTCACTACCAGATGAATTGACTCTGCTCTGTGGTTTCATTAAGAGAGTCGTGTTTTCGGCACTTCTGGATATTGAGATTACTTTTAGACTCGACTCGTAATCCAGAGAGACTGACCGACCTTACCAGGCAGGCAACTTAAAGTGAGGCAAGCCATTTAACAAACAGTGGTGGTGAAGGAAGGTTTGGCAGTGCTGGTGCTCCGTGTACTGTCGCCTCCCCTACTGCACCGATACATGATGTGTTTATAGACTAGAGAAATACGCACTTTTTTTTTTTCTACACTTAATAATCTCGTGTCTATAAACATCGCGTGCCTCGGTGAAGCCAAGGTTTAAAGAATACAAGATTAACCCGCTCGTGGGAACTGCGCATGGTCGTGACGTCACTTGGTATTCGGGGGTTGGGATGAAGGGGGAGCAAGGAAATTAGATGAAAGAAAACTGAAGTACGGAATGGAAAGGCCAAACTATGTCAAACTCGCATGTTCCAGACTATAATATAATTTTTCTTTCACTCTCTCTCTCTACATAAAGGAATTCCTCTGTTGTAAATAAATTATGTAGTTGTTTAATAAATTTTATTGAAATATATTTTAGTAGTTGTGCAATTAAACTATGCTAAATGAAAATAAAAATAAATAAATATATTGTGCTTTCTCACATAGCCCCTCTGGTACCTGGTCCCCGCTATCCCCCTAAATGGGTTCAAGAAATTACTATTATATAAATATATGTAAATGTATCAAACATATACATACAATTATATAAAGAGGGTTTCATTTGGCACCACCAAACTCTGATTTGACTTGCATCCTCTCATCGAACACTTGGCCATGTCAGCGCGTAGTGAGAGAGCTCCAGTGATGTGAAGGCAGGTGAGGTTGAGAATAGAGTGACCTGATTTCATCCCCTGGACCCTCACTCGATTCAGCCGTGACACGTCATGCGCAGACTGGACCATTTTAAGGCCTACGCGGGTTAACCTTGTATTCTTTAAACCTTGGGTGAAGCAAGTGAGGCGACAGGAATTTTTCCGCCGACTGTACAAGAAGGATCTGTGTTGAGAAAGTAATAATCAGGTAATTAGTCTTATGTTATTTACTTTGTAGTTTTAGAACACATTTATATATTCTGGTTAATGTGATATGCATAGCCATCTAGTAAAGAACAAGTGACTGCAAGTTTGCAAAATAATTTTACGAGGCTTTTAACAATTCAACGATAACGGTTGTGGAGTGTTGAGCGTAGACCTTATAAATACCTTGACAAATTGTACCGATTTTATCGCTATATAGTATCAATAAGACCTTTATACATTGTGAAACTTACATAATGGTTTGACTTATTCAGAACCATACGGTACACTACTGATTGCAATGATCTGTACGTTTTCATCACAAACTTTTAAAGTCATAGCAAGTTTATGATGAATTCTTGCGTATATTACATTACCATTGTTTGAAACTGTGGTTTGTTAAATGTTATCACGAGAATCATGTTTGTTTTGTGATAAGTAACGGACGCGACTTAAATCCTCGAGTGTACTATTTGGGACTCCAAGTCGTAGCCTTTGTCTGGAAGTTTCATTAGATATCCGCCAGGTGCCAATGTAATCGATTGGCTGTTGTTCTTAACAATATGTTGCTCTTTCACACACTAGGTGACGGTGATGCTAAAACGGAGCACATATAGCCTCTAATACGCATTGTATATCACGACTGTACTAATATCAATATGAAATTTCAACCTTACCTCTCCCCTACCTTCTATTTTCCACCTCACAAATCACTCATTCCCTCTCCCTTACCCTCCCTTCTCCACCCCACAACCCTCCCATTCCCTCTCCCCTATCCTCCTTTTAGCCCCACAATCCTCCCACTCCCTCTCTGGTACCCTCTTATTCCCTCACCTCCTTTTCCTTTTCTCTCATCTCCCGGTTCCCCACCCCTCCCACCCACACTCTGCCAACTTCACTATCCCCACACATTAATTTTCTTTTCAACCTCCCAAACTTGAGAAGCGAGAGAGAATTAAGTTTGTAAATAGACTTAGCTTTGTTTGTTTGTTCTGGGAAAGGTCTTAGTGACAGTTGTTTGTGTCGTGGTTGTGTGTCGTGGTGGTGTGCGTGTTGTGTGTGTGTCGTGGTGGTGTTGTGTGTGTCGTGGTGGTGTTGTGTGTGTCGTGGTGGTGTTGTGTGTGTCGTGGTGGTGTGTGTGTGTGTCGTGGTGGTGTTGTGTGTGTCGTGGTGGTGTTGTGTGTGTCGTGGTGGTGGTGTATGTCTGTGTTGTGTGTGTTGGATACGTGGTACCGCTATACTCTTCATTCCAATTGTTGTTTTGGTAGTTGTTGTGGTGTTAAAGGGAGAGTAAAGTTTTGGCATGTTTGGATATAATATTGATTCTTCCAAACTATTCCCAGGAACAAACAGCCCACCATTATTATTGTTAGTCTGGTCCTGTTTCCTGACATACTTTGGAGGAATCAAGGCTCTCTAATGTATGTACTATAAGTATACTCTCTCTCCCCTTAAGTACAGTAGTAGTGATGGTGGTGTGAGTTATAGTTCGGAAGGTTAGGTATGATATAGAAATGAAAAACAAACTTAATATCTTATTAATATATATTCTAACTGTACCAAGTTGCAAATGGTCACTCTAGTTATTCAGGTTTGCTTACAGGTTATTTCAAAGCTTGTTCGAAAAGTATGATATACAGTCGTGGTCAATAATAATCATCCACATATGGGTAACTTTAACAATTTACTGTGTAATGTTTTCATGTTCACATATAATTTTATTGATTTAATTGATTTATAGGAAAGTTTATCAGCTAAGGAACAGAGGGAAGCAGTTAAAATTTTACGTGAGTTACTCCTATGTGGATGATTATTTTTGACCACGACTGTATGTAGGATAATAAAATATGTATATGAGAAGAGCGAGTGAGTGAGTGAGAGAGGCTGGAAAAGCGAGTGAGTGAGAGGCAGGAAGAGTGAGTGAAGGGTAGGGAGAGTGAGTGAGAGGTAGGAAGAGTGAGTGAAGAGTAGGAAGAGCTAGTGAGAGGCAGGAAGAGCCAGTGATGGAATTAAGGAAGGAAGGAGTGGGAAAGAGGTCAGAAGAGTTTGTAAGGGAAGGAAGAAAAGAGTGAATGGGTGAATGAGATGTAACAATACTGAGTAATGTGAGTCACAACATTGTTATTATGTAACTTTTCTAATAACTTGATGGACTTGTTGGCTTATTCTCACTTCCTTTATTCCTTCACTCCTTTCTTTCTTTCCTTATCGTCTTCCTTTCTTCCTTTCCTTTAGTTTTTCTATTATTTATTTCCATTCTTTTTTTCCCTATCTTCTTTTTTTCCTTCCATTTTCCTTCTTTTCTTCCATCCTTTCTTCCTTTCTTTTTTGCCCCTTTCTCTCTTCCCTCTTTTTTCACACCCTTCCCAAACCCTCTCTTTCACACCCTCCCCAAACCCTCTCTTTCACACTCTCTCTTCACACCCTCTCTTCATGCCTTCCAATACACACATCTTCACATCATAGCTCTCACTCAACAGCTACACATGGAAAGGGTTGAAGTCTATATGTATACTGTGGTAATGGTGACGGCAGGAGAATTGGACTGATTGGGTGCAGGGGGGACACGAAGCAGGGTGGGTAGAAGATGAGGCACCGACCCAGTAAGGAAAGGAGGTGACGAGGCCAGGGGGACAGGAAGGAAGGAAGGAAGGAGTTACTGAGTGATTTTAGCCAGGTTCAGGAGAGGCAGCAGCAGGAGTAGGATGAAATGTAGGATTCAAGGAGGATGGAGTTGAGGAGGGAAGTGGGGTATATAGAAGGAGGGGTTGTGGGAAAACTGATATAAGAGAGAGTGGGAGGAATTGCATCCATCTCTCTCTATCTATCTATCTCTCTATCTATATCTCTCTCTTTCTCTCTCTCTAATGTATGTATGTATGTACAGCCATGGCTGATGGTGCTGGACCAGGGTTCAAGGAGTGTTGAAGAGCAACTGAACAGAGTTCGAAAAAGTGAGTTTTCTAAACCTCTCTCAATGTTGAGAATGGTTTGAAAAAATTCATGGCTGTACAGTCACTCATACTGTACAAGAAAGGCAAGAAATGGTTCTTGAAACGAGAAATTATTGGAATCTTTAATAAAAGTAAGATAATATTCCCGAGTATCAATCGTTTATATATCGACATTTCCATCTATCATTATTTAACGTGATTAAAAGCTATATTAAGACAGTTAATATTATGATTTAACACAAACAACTGAGGTAATTTTATTGTAAACTTTACTCATATTGTTTGCACAATATGACAGGGACAACAGGACTGAGGGGGACTGGTAAGGAATGGGAAGAGGTCAATAAGGTTACATGACAAGGTGTGGTGGTGTATGAATGTATGTATGCACCTTACTCCCAACTCTATTATATAACTCTTATGCTTCCAACCCCTCTTTTTCTTCTCCCTTCCAGCCTTGAACACTTATTACTACATGGTACACACACACACACACACACACACACTTTATATTAGACAAGTTTCTGATAACTCTGACAGGTGCTTCATTTTTTTTTTTTTTTTTTTTTGTGAAGGTCTCTTTCTCTAAACGCCATTCATTCTTGTTCTTTATTTTCTTGTGTTTTTCTGATCCTCTGGCTTAGGTCAGATTAAACCGTCTCTTATTCTTTCGACTTTCATTTCATTGCTCGTGTTTGCTTCATTGAGTTTTTTTTTTCCCAACCTTTCCTTTTCATTCTTGCTATTGTTTGTCGTGTTTGTTTATTTTATTTTTTTCAAATGATTTATTTTATTTTACTGAAATTCATCTCGTCATTTTATATCTTGGACTGGCTCTCTCATGCTTATTTGGTTTTCAGATTGGCACAAAATTAATTAAAAGTTTCCGTATTTTCCTTGTTTTCATTTTTGATACTTTAGTTTTTAAAAATATCCATTCCTTGCCTTTGGTGTTTTTCTCACAGTCTGAAACCTTTCCCGGAATCGAAACATAAAATAATGAAATAAGTATCACGTCGTCGAGTTGGGATTTTGTGTCAGTTCCGGCTACAATATTGTCGAGGTGATGTTGTATGACTTCAATGGCGGTATCCTTTCTTATTGAGGGATCTAATCCTGTTGTAAGAGGAGGAGAAGACGTGGGTGTCTTTTTTTTTTTTTCTGTTAACATCCCGGATCTGTACAAGTAAATTTTCACTCGACCGTTTTCACAGAATTGTTGTGAATAATTATGTTTGTATGCTTCTATTTTGTTTTCACATGTCTTTAACTGTGACAACAGTCTCACAGTTTAAGCCATTTTCACCAAAGTGTTTCCAAATTGTCTCACGTTCTTGCTTGCATGTTCACACACACACACACACACACACACAGACAGACATCAGATACACCTGTTTTGAAGCACATGTTTGTTTACTTAGCCACTATCACTAACTTTCTTGTTCTGCCACTATCTCGGCCTTGCTTACTCTCCCACTATCTCTAACTTTCTCACCTTTCACACGAGGCTTGAGAAGTTGAGGTGTCGTCCCCTCTGGTGAGAAGGAGGAGGAGGAGAGAAAGAAGAAAAGGAAGAGGAGGGGGAGGAGATGGAGAGGAGGAGAGGGGAATTAGGAGGAGATGGAGAATGAGCTAGGAAAAGGAGGGGAAGAGATGAAGAATGAGGAAGAGGAAGGGGAAGAGATGGAGAATGAGAAAGAGGAGGAGGAGGAGATGGAGATGGAGAAGGAGGAAGAGGAGGAGAGAGAGAGTGGAGGAATAGGAGATGTAGAAGGAGGAAGAAGTGAAAAATTACAAAAAGATTACAAAATATTGCAAACACCAACGGGCATATTTGTTTCGAGTGTTCATTGTATAGGACCAATTCTGATGGCTAGTGTGTACAGTTATAACGAAAAGTACCATAAAGCAGAAGGCTCCTCTCTGCCAACTAATAATAATAATAATAATAATAATAATTATAATAATAATATCAGGTTTATTCATCATTTAAGATATTTGAACCTGAAATTATTCTGATATAATGTCCAAGTTCTTATTTTCTCCTTGTCTCATTCAGCGTTTTATACATTTATTTATATATATATTTTTTCTTTCTTTCAGTTTTGTGACTTTCTCTCCATGCCGTGACAAAAAGGTGAGATTCCCTCCAGATTTCTTTTTCTCTTTCAGATTTACATTTTTTTTCCTCTCACTTTCTCATTGCTTCTTTTTTTGTGGAGTCTGTGAAGTCTGTTAACTTTACTGTGCATTCTGGCTCACCTTTTCAAACTTTCTTCGCTTGTCACACACGCCTCTCTCTCTCTCTCTCTCTCTCTCTCTCTCTCTCTCTCTCTCTCTCTCTCTCTCTCTCTCTCTCTCTCTCTCTCTCTCTCTCTCTCTCTCTCTCTCTCTCTCTCTCTCTCTCTCTCTCTCTCTCTCTCGTTGTACTTTTATATCCTCTTGTTCTCACTACCTCAAAATTAACCTTCATCAGATTTGCTGCACTACAAATATACTGTACAAACGGTATACATATTCATTCTTTCCACCTGTTATAGTTTATCTGATATTTTTTCTTTTTTTTTCTGTCAAATCGCCGTGTTTTTATCCCTCCTCCTCTTCCTCCCTTTCTTTCATTTCCTCCTTTGCTACCATCCTCTCCCTCTCTCTCTATTTGCGTACGGTATGTGTGTACGCTTAGTTTTTACAATAATTACTACATGTACTGTACGTTACGTATGCATATATATCCACATTATCTCTCTCTCTGGGTGTGTGACCAATCCATTCCCAGCTACTGTCTGTGCCTCTTGTACACATCTGTCTGTTTCCGTCTGTGTGTATAAACCCAGACTTTCCTCCTCCCCTCCCCTCCCTCGTGGTGATGGACATTTTGTAAAGTCTCTTCGTTAGGCTGCCGGGCCTCGAGTTTCTTCTGGCCTCGTTAATAACACCCGCCCCTCATTCTCTTTAATCACGTCACGGCCAAGGGGGGAGGAGGGGTGTAGGGATGGCTGGAGGAGAATAGGAAGGGTGTAGGGAAGGAGGAGTGTAGGGAAAGTAAAAGGAAGTAAAAGGAAGGCGAGAGGAGGGGTGTAGGGAAAACGGAAGTATGGGTGTAGGGAAGGCGGGAGGAAGGGTGTAAGGAAACCGGAATGAGGGGTGTATATAGGGAAAGCTGAGGGAAGGGTATAGGGAAGACTGACGTGGGTGCATATGTAGGGATGGAAAGGGATGAGAGGGGATCTGTTTTGTGACTTAGCTTGGAAATTTAGGGGAAATGTGGTGATCTCAACTCTGTATTGGTTATCTTAAGACTTTTGATTGATTGAATGAAAGGCAGAGTTAGAAAGAGATGTAAAAATGAGAGAGAGAGAGAGAGAGAGAGAGAGAGAGAGAGAGAGAGAGAGAGAGAGAGATGATGAAAGCAGAGAGAGGTGAGAGTGCAGTTGGGAGGGAGGAATGGGGAGAATAAGAGAGGAAGGAAGGAGTGAGAGGAAAGGGCGAGATGAAAGGGAGGAAGGGATAAGATGAGAGAGCCAGAAGGAAGGAGCAAGGATGGGGTGGATAATTGATGTGGAAGGAAGGGCGAAGAGGAGGAGGAGCAGGAGAGGAGGAGGAGTAGGATAAAGGGAGTTACAAAAGATGAAAGCTAGGAATATAAAGGGAAGGGGAAATAGTAGGAAGAGAACTGATAAGGAATAGTACTGAAAAACAAGAAAGAAACGCCATTGAAGATAAAACAAGAAGGAAGAGAGAAGGTAGTAATGATTATTATAACATGACGACGATGCAATGTAAGAAGGAAATGCAACAAGTGAAAGAGAAAGGAAATATAAAGGGAAATAAATGTTAGGGAGAAGCTCAGAAGGTCCCCCCCTCACCCATACAAAAATACAACGCTGATTGGTGTAGACAATTTTTTTTTTTTTTATTATTATTATTATTATTATTATTATTACTACGACTACTATTGTTGTTGTTGTTGTTGTTATAGTCGTTGTAGTTGTTAAAGTCGTTAGTCGTTAGTAGTTGTTATAGTAGTTGAAGTTGTTTTTGTTATTGTTACCTTTTATCAATACTTTATTGGTAATATTTTCATTTGTTAAATAAGTATCATCACTGTAATTTCTAATGACTTGGAAAATATATTATTGAGTGAAAATACATGGAGGGAGGTGATGTAAAGTAGCCACCCACGTGAGAAAAGATGGATAATAAGAACTGAAAAACGTGCACAGTATCGATATGACAACAGACAAGTGGTGGCAGAATTTCTAATGTAAGACTATTCCAATAATTTAGGAGTACTACAATTCAAGTGTCAATGAAATATGGGAGGAGTGAAAAGAGAGGTGACGAAAGAAAATGAAACGAGGGAATAAAAGTCAAGACATTGTGAGTGATCTGGATATATTCGTTTGATCTCGACTTTGGCTACGTCACTTCAAACATGTTCAAGCTCTCTCTCTCTCTCTCTCTCTCTCTCTCTCTCTCTCTCTCTTACACACACACACAGGCATTCTTTCCTCCCCTTTGAACTCTTCTCTCACTCCATTCCTCAGGTCTAACTCAACCCCATTTACCCAGACTCTTACTTATATACCTCTCTATACAGTGTGTGTGTGTTCGTGCACCCCCCAAAACTCCCCCAAGCCTGTCCCCCTATTCCCACACACCCTTAAATTCAGCAATTCTTGTTTTCTAGCTGAGGTTGATGAAGTGGGCGAGTTTCTATATAAGATTAGACGACCTGTTGAGAAACTCCATGCACACTCTCACATCAAAGATGGTAGTATTTTGAACCCATGAATGGCTGATGAACATTTCTTTAATTCTTGATGGCCTTCAAGTCAGTGTTGGAGTTGTAAAAAGATATGTTTATATATTTTTTTCCTGAATGTTTGTGTCCCTGCATGTAAAGGTGTAGGCTAATTAATCATTACGTCTTTTATGGAGGTTTGAAAAAGGTTAATTAAATATTTACACCCAGTCTGTTTATGCGTGAACTACTTAACGTGATGAACTGTGAAGGGTAAACGAATACTTTATTTATTTTAAATGGATACCGTGGCAGTAAACGAGTAACTATGATTCGGGGTTCAGTCTTGATCTTGAACTTGGAAAACGAACCAATAAAGTACAAAATTCCCCCTCATAGAAAAATGTGAAAATCTTAGACCACGTTTTATTGGTTAACACTAGACACCCTGTAACTAACTAACTAACTAACTAACTAACTAACTAACTAACTAACTAACTAACTAACTAACTAACTAAGAGCTTTTCCCTTCGTGCGTTGCTTGTGGTTGTGTTTATCGTTGGTTGTGTAGGTTTGTAGTGACATCCACCTTGTGTCTCCAACAGTGGTCTTCTCTCACTGCCACTTGGGTCTCGACAGCCTCCCAAACTTCTCTCCTTTGTTCACCTCCATTCACACCACTTCCATCTCTCTCTCTCTCTCTCTCTCTCTCTCTCTCTCTCGCTCTCTCTCTCTCTCTCTCTCTACTACCATTTAATAATATATGTTTTTCTCTAATCCCCACTCACCCGTCATCATCCAGCCTGTCACCCTCATCCTCCCTCCTTGTCACCCTCATCCTCCCTCCTCGTCACCCTCATCCTCCCTCCTCGTCACCCTCATCCTCCCTCCTCGTCACCCTCACCCTCCCTCCTCCTCACCCTCACCCTCCCTCTTCGTCACCCACTCTCTGTCACCCTGCCAAACCATTCCCCGTCACCTTTTACCATATAATTTTCATGCACTTTGTCCCCTTCCCTTCTTACCGTAGATTATACAGTAAAGTTTGTATGAGGGAGATGAAGGAAGTGGAAAGAAAGAAGTCGAATCATATTAAACAAAGCAGATGCATAAATAAAGGGAGAAAAATAGAGGTAGAGGGAGATATGAGGTTAGAGGAGATGAAGGAAGTGGAAAGAAAGAAATGGAATCATATTAAACAAAGCAAATACATAAATAAAGAGAGAGAAGTAGAGGTAGTGGGAGATAAGAAGTTAGAGGAGATCAACAGGCACCATTAAAATATTTACCACTAGACGCGACTGACGACTGTGTGTGTGTGTGTGTGTGTCTTTGATGTGTGTGTCCCTCCCTTCCTTGTTGACCAGAGCAGGGAGTGTGGTGTGTAGGGGACGACTGGGTTACAAGGCTTGGCACAAACAGGAATTCAGTGTGTGTGTGTGTGTGTGTGTGTGTGTGTGTGTGAGAGAGAGAGAGAGAGAGAGAGAGAGAGAGAGAGAGAGAGAGAGAGAGAATGGGTGTACTGTACATTAGTAGGTGTTTAGGAGTGCCAAATGATTTACGAGTTTAATGCCTTTAACATATTCGACATAACTTTATCATATTTTCCACAACTGATTGCAATCGACTTTAAATTCACCGCTTATTGTGTTCTTATATTCAGAAAATGGACAATGAGCAACAGCAGAAATCCTTTATCTATACATTTTCATTATCTCAAGTCAATGGAAGTGCTGATACTGCAAGGTACACTGTCTAAAGTTATGTAATTATTTTCATCATTTGGAAGCTATAATTTGGAACTGTGACTATAACAGAGTGCGAATTTAATCTTGTATATATCCTCATCTTTATGTTGGGTAAAACTTCCGGCTATGTCCCATTTTACTGTCTTCTGTGGTGCTAAACACACACACACACACACACACACACACACACACACACACACACACACACACACACACACACACACACACACACACACACACACACACACACACACACACACACACACACACACACACACACAAACACACACACTGTCTGTATCTCTGTATCTTTGTCTCTGTGCTAATGTCTGGTTCTGTCGCTTTTTTTATGTTGCTGTGTGTGTGTGTGTTTCTCTCCCCTTCCTTCCTCTGTACCAAAGGGATACAAAGTAAAGTGAGTACAAAGGTGAGCAGAAAGTCCTCAGAACCTCACTTTGCAGACGCCTTCACTGACTCCCTTTGCTCTTCCTTCCTGACTCTCCCTCCTTCCTTCCTGACTCTTCCTCCCTCCTTCCTGACTCTCCCTCCTTCCTTCCTGACTCTCCCTCCTTCCTTCCTGACTCTCCCTCCTTCTTTCCTGACTCTCCCTCCCTCTTTCCTGACTCTTCCTCCCTCCTTCCTGACTCTCCCTCCCTCCTTCCTGACTCTCCCTCCTTCCTGACTTTCCCTCCTTCCTCCCAGATTCCTCAACACCTTTTTTGTCTCTTCCTCTGTCTGTTTCCCTTTTTTGTCTCTCCCTCTCTCTGTCTCCCTTTTTTGTCTCCCTCTCTCTGTCTCCCTTTTTTCTCCCTTTTTTGTCTCTTCCTCTATCTGTCTCCCTTTTTTCTCCCTTTTTTGTCTCTTCCTCTCTCTGTCTCCCTTTTCCCTGTTCCCTGCGTCTCTCTTTTATACTCACCTCTTTGTGTCCTCTTTATATTTTCTTCTTCCATCATGTTTTCTTTCCTCTATCCCCCCATTCTCCTCGCTTGCTTCTTATATTATCCTCCATCATGCATCTCCTCAATTTCTTACCCCATTATCTCCTCAGTTATCCATTCTCTTCCATCCATCATTCTCATTTTCCCTCATTTTCCCTCATTTTCGTCGTTCCTTGACTCTGGCCATTCTCCATCTTCATCCATGCACCTCCTCTCGCTGCTCGTAAACGCTCCTGTGATGCCGGCAGTAAGGTCGTATTAGCCGAGGCAGTGGGTGGCGGTGGACGAGTCAGCCAAGAAAGTCTTTACAAAAAATAATAAGAATTAAAAAAAAAAAAATGAATAAAAGGTGTAACGCTTACATTTAAGGCATCAGTTGCTCCAGATATACAACCCCCTCCCCCCTCCCCTTCCCCTTCCCCCTCCACACCATAACACAGGAATTGTATAAACACTTTTTAAATGTAATGATAAAAGCGTAACTCAAACTCTCAAGGTCACCACCACCACCACCATCACTTCGACTTGTGACTTGTGACCGGTTCCAACCAGACAATACAATAGATTGGACCCCTTGCATTCTGAATAAGACCTAACTAAATATTAAGCATCACCTGACTGAAGCACTGAGGCACACACACTCTGACAAATGCTATACGTGTGTCGACAGAGCCAGGGAATGTTCACAATTTTTTCACCGTTTGTCATATATACGACTCTTTTTAATATTTAATGTAAGGTCACCATCCATAACTTATATCAACCTCATCCTCATTCTATTCCTCGTCCTCCTCTTCTTTTTTATCCTCGTCCTTCTCCTCTTCCAATTCATCTTCCTCCTCCTTTTCCTATTCATTCTCCTCTTCCTCTTTTCGTTCTCCCTCTCCTCTTCTACATCCTGTTTTTCCACTTCTTCCTATTCATCTTCATCCTCCCTCTCCTCTTCTTCCTCCTCCCTCTCCTCTTCTTCATCCTCCCTCTCCTCTTCCTCCTCCCTCTCCTCTTCTTCATCCTTTTCCTCTTGAATGATCAATAGGACAGAGAAGCCAGGATGCAAACACAGTAAATTAAAGTCAAGTTATATAGTGTAGCGGGGTGCTACATTAGTCTCCTGAAATACATGAATAAAAGGATTCCTGCCTGCTACACTATTAGAACCCATCAGGCGAGAGGGCTGATGCTTGTGGCGGGTAGCTGATTCTAGCCGCCACAATAGTCACCATTGGATGAGGCATAACAAACAAACACACCCAAAACAAACACTCCCAAAACAAACAAACACACCCAAAACAAACACTCCCAAAACAAACAAACACACCCAAAACAAGATGGTTGGTGTGACCTTAGTTTGATGGGATGACCTAAGGGACTATAAAAAAAAAATAGACTGTATTGAAATAGATTTGATTCCCCTTCACATTTTTACATTGCTTCCAAGAATGTCCCTCTTATACCCTTTCCCTTCTATTCCCCCTTTCTCTTACCCTTTTCCCTGGCTGGACTCGTGTTATTGAGACACACACACACACACACACACAGATCCCCGAAGTCACAACAGGGAGGAAGGAATTCTTAAGGTGGTCATTTTTTTTTTTTTTTTTTGGTACACTGGAGTGCCTTGATTCCTCCAAAGCATGCTGGGAAACAAACAGGACCGTCCAGAAGAGCAAAAAAATGGTGTTCCGTGGCCTTGGAATAGTTTGGAGGATTCAGTTGCTCCAGAATTACCAACACAAAACAATTCCCCCCCCCCTCCTCCACCCCTAAACGACCCCGAAGCACCAGGCAATGAGTGGCCAATTAAATCCCTGGGAATACATTTAAGTGACCAATGAGAACCGGGGGCGAGGTTTCAGAGTGACCAATTAGGCTCGTCGAATTTATTTCTTTGGGGGGATGGTAGAAGGTGTTTTTTTTTTTTCTCTCTCTCTCTCTCTCTCTGGTATTGGAGGTAATGTGTTGTTGGTGTGGGAAGAAAGGATGGAAGGATGGAGGTAATGTGTGGAATGGAGAAAGAGAAGACAGAGAGGAAAGGAAAATAGGAAAAGAAGAAAATAGAAATAGGACAGAGATGGAGGAATGGAAAAGAGAGTAACAGTCCAAGATAGGAAAAAGGAGATGGAAGAGAAAGTAGAGAGAAGTAGAGGAAGAAGAGAGAGCAAGGGAGATGGAGGAGAAAGGTAAAGAGAGAAAAGGGAGGTGGTGGTGAAGGTATACAGAGAGGGGAAGAAGAGAGAGAGAGATATGGAGGAGAATGGTAGAGAGGAAGAAAAGACGAATAGAGAGATGGAGAAGAAAGGTAGAGAATCAAAGGAAAATGGAGAAAAATAGAGAAAAGAAAATGAGAGTAGAAGGGAGATGGAGGAGAAAAATAGAAAAAGGAAGAAAGGAAAAGAGAGATGGAGAAAAATGGAAAAAGGAAAAATGGAAAAGGGAGATGGAGGAAAAAATGGAGAAAGGAAGAAAAAAAATGAAAAAATAGATGGAAGAGTAAAGAAGAGAAAGAAGGAAAGGCGAATCATGTACAGTGAATTGGACGGTTTTCAGAATAATTGATTGAATTAGAATATTGTCGTTCTTGGCACAACAACAACAGCAGCAACAACAACAACAACAGCAACAACAACAACAACAACAGCAAGGGTCATGTGCCGCTGATAATGATTTTTTTAACTGATACACTTATTAGACTATACGGGTTATAATGATTACTATATTCCACTCGTGTGATTGTGAAGGGTTGGTTGTAAGAGGTGTTGTAAAATGTCCTTCCTCATTCATACAGTGTCTGTGTATGTATGTATGTATGTATGTATGTATATATATAAGTAGTCAGTCAGTCTATTCCTGGACATAATTCGAGATATGTGTGTGTGTGTCTGTCTGTCTGTCTGTCTGTCTGTCTGTCTGTAACACACACACACACACACACACACACACACACACACACACACAAACACACACACAGTGAAGCCTTTGTTAGATCTGAAATAACTTGACTCAGTTTTGGAGAAGAGAATGAGTGGAAGGAGGAGGGATAGAAGAGGAAGGAAACAGAGAAGTAAGGGGAATGAATGAAAGAGTAAGGGGGCGGTGAGAGGAGGAGGAGGAGGAGGAGGAGGAGGAGAAGGAGGAGGACTGGGAGAGCAATGGGAGTGAGTAAATAAGGAGGTTGTGAGAGTAAGAGGACTGATAATATAAGGAGGCTGTGAGAGTAGGGTAACAGTGAGGTAAAATGGAGAGTAAAGGCAGGGAGAGTAAAGGCTGTGAGAGTAAAGGCAGGGAGAGTCAGACGGAAACACAGAACTCAGTTAAGAAAGTTTCAATCTAAAATAAACACGACCCCTTCCACTTAGTTCTCTCTCTCTCTCTCTCTCTCTCTCTCTCTCTCTCTCTCTCTCTGGGGGAGTAGTGGTAGTGACCTCTGCGGCATCACACACACACACACACACACACACACCTGACAATTTTATCTCATTTTTCATGTGTTTTTTTTGTTTGTTTTTTCATATTTTTCTTCCATGATTATTAATATTGATTTTTAACTTTTCCTTTTCCGTAACTGTTCTTCGCATATCGCATTTCTTTTATTTTGAATCCCCATTTACATTTTATTTTTCCTTCTCGCTTTCCATTATTTCTCTTTCGTTCTTTCCCTTCTCTATATTCTTTTTTTATTTTCCTCAGACCATTTCCATTTCATACAGTTTATTTTTGCTCCTTTCGTCTATCTCTCTCTTCCATTCTTCATACACTTCTTCCTCTTCTTTTCTCCCAATCCTGATCCTAACGACTCTCTCTCTTCTCCCAAATCCTCATCCCTACCCCTCCCTCCCAAATCCTGATCCTAACGACTCCCTCTCTTCTCCCAAATCCTCATCCCCACGCCTCCCTCCCTCCTTCCCTTCTCCTAAATCCTCATCCCCACGCCTCCCTCCCTCCTTTCCTCCTCGGCCGTCTAAGTTATTCACTAACCTGTGTACTCTTCATATTTCATCTGGCCGGCTCTGCTTACACCACACACGGGGTGGATTTGGACTCCTTCCTTCCTTCCTTCACTCACTCCCTCTGGGATCTCTGGCCTGATTTACTTACTCGAGTGTGGGTCAATTTAGAAGGTTGGTGTTGTAGTTGTGGTTCATATTTGCTGGTTGGTGTTGTAGTTGTGGGTCATTATAGCGGGTCTTGGCTAGTTGTAGATCATATTAGCTGGTTGATTGTGTGTTAATCTAGCTGTTGGTTATAGTTGTTAAAAAATATAGCTTTTCCAGCCGTCTCAGTTGATGTGCTTCACTTATATGGTTAGTTGGTTGCCTATGAGCTTTTTAGTTGTCTGTAATGTTCCCGGCTGTTGGTTACGTGTGGGTGTTATCCTACAGTTAGTGGCTTAAAAGGAGAAGCACAGTGTTGGCAAATATGGAGTAAACTATTTCTTCAAACCATTCCAAGCAACAGCTCAACATTATTTTTATTTATGCGGTCTTGTCTCCTGGCATGCTTTGGAGGAATCAAGGTGCTTCAGTGTATCAAATGTATACCATCCCCATAAGATTAGTTCCTGAAACCCCGTCTGGTGGTATATATTTATTTTCTCAGCTCATATTTTCTATCCACTTTAGTGTATTCAATTCCCCGACCATTGAATTACGAGTCCAGTATATGTACAGTAGAGTATAGTAACCACTCAGCCACTTCCCCTATATTATCTTTTATCTTGCCTCTTATTTTACTCACAATCAATTTATTTTACATTTTCCTTGCCTCTTCAATTCTCCCTTCCCTCCTCCTTCGTGATATATTGGCATCATTCACTCTTCCTTCATCCTCACTATCCTACCTACTTTCCTCCAAGCCATCACACAGCCTCTCTCCCACTCTCCCCCACACTTCTATGCTCCCTCCCTTTCTCCCTCCTCCCACTCTCAACACTTCATTCCTCTCTCCTCCGCACCTCTATCCCTCTCTCCTCCACACCTCCTACCTCTCTCCTCCACACTTTCTCCCTCTCTGCTCCACACCTCCTCCCTCTCTCATCCACACCTCCTCTCTCTCATCCACACCTTCCCACCTTCTCCCTCTCTCATCCACATCTCTCTCGACACCTTCCTCTTTTTCTCTCCTCCACACATACTCCCTCTCTCCACATCTCCTCCCTCTCTCCACACCTCCTCCCTCTCTCCTTTCCTCCCTCCCTCCTATCCTCCACACCACCTCCCTCCCTCCTTTCCTCCCCCCTTCCCCTGCTTCACTGAGATCTCTGGGCCAGTGTTTGCTCAGTGGCGTCCCGGATGAAGCACCCTCATTTCCCTTAAGTCATGGTAATCCTCTTCCATAAATACGCTGATAATATTATGGTAATGAGCGTTCGCCTTAGTCAATCCGGATTCACACATTGAGAGAGGAAAGCGGCCACGGTATCCGAGTTGCATTGGTTGGGTCGTTTCTTGTAGGTTTGGATTCACAAGGTGTACTCTTCAATGCGTTTGGATTCGTTTTGTTGGATGAGGCGAGTTTAGGTTCATATGCTTGGATTCATATGCCACTTTTTTTTAGGTTGTCTTGAAGTGAGAAGTATTGTACAGTCACGAGCACTAATAAGTTTACAGCTTTGGTTGAAGATTTGCACAGGCCAAGTCACCCACGACCAACTCATTCCAATGCAGATCTTATTGTGCATTTATTTTTTCAGTCTCTAGGTTTTTCGAAGCACACATAAATAGTTAGGTATTAGTGCTCGTGACAGTACCGTACATACAGTGTTGGTATTTCTGGTGCAACGGATTCCTCCAAACTATTCCAAGCAACAACAGGCCACCATAATTTATTACTGTTAAGGGGGGGGTATAGTTTTTGGCATTTTTGGAGATAATAATTCCTTCAAACTATTTCAAGCAACAGGCCACCATTATCTTTGTTAATCTGGTCCTGTTTCTTGACATACTTTGGAAGAATCGATGAGCTCTAATACACCAAAAGTATACTCTCCCCTTAACCGGTTTCTGTGTCCTGACATACTTTAGAAGAATCAAGAGGCTCCAATGTACCAAAAGTATACTGCCTCCTCAAGTTGTATTCACTGTGTACGATAATAATACGTTTAGAATAATACATTTAGAATGCTTGTATGACTGTATGTGTTTAAACGAGTAAATCCATGAGGCTGTATATACAAAAACATTTATTTATATATAATTATATTGAGAATAGTTTCGTATCAAAGGGGGAGTAGATGTAATTACTGGGAGGAGAGACAGGGAAGGAAATGACAAGAAAAGGGTGGAATATGTTTCGGGAAAATAGACAAGGAAGAAGTAGAGGGATTATGGGAAGGATTGAAGAGAATAAAAAGGACAGGATGGAAAGAAATGGTGAGAACTTGAAGGTGGAGGAGCTGATTTCTTCCTAAAGCTCTCTGGTTCATGTTTTTTGTACCCTCAGTCTCTTCTTTTCCACTTCCCTCATTTCTTCTTTCCTTCTTCCCTCGCCTCTTCTTTCCTTCTTCCCTCGCCTCTTCTTTCCCTATTCCCTCACATCTTCTTTACTTCTTCCCTCACATCTTCTTTACTTCTTCCCTCACCTTTTCTTTACCTTTTCCCTCACTTCTTCTTTCCGTTTCTTTACGTCTTCTTCCTTCCCCTCCCCCTCGGCCCACCTGGACTCTTATATCCCATCCTCCCCAATTACTAATCCTTATCATAGTTACCTTGCAGCCCCCATCCCCAACCCCCAACCCCCAACTCCCAACTCCCCTGCTCCACATCTTCACCTTCAACCCTCTCCTACTCCCCAGCCCCTCAAGTACCACCAACCTCACTCCCCCTACCAACTCCCCTTCCCTCCAACTCCCCTTCCCTCCAACTCCCCCTACCATCTACCCTTTCCCTCCAGCTCCCCCTTCTAAGATCTGCGAAAATCGTCAGTTAGTACCAAACTATGATGGAGCAAATTTTGATGATATTGGAAAAGAACTAAACGAAATAATCTGGACGTATTTGCTAAATGATGAAGACATTGATACTATGTGTAATAATTATATACACAGATAAACTCCTGTCAATTGAAAGGAAACAGAAACCGAGAATAAAAATATATAAACGTACCGATTCACGTATAGATTGTAACAAATATGTAAATGCAAAACGTATGAGTGAAAGACAAACAAGCGTATATACAGTAACTATGAGAATGTTCGAGTCCAAGACAACTCCAAAGAAATGTTTTCATTACATTAGACACGATAAAAACGTGAAAACAAGCATAGGACAAGTACTAAATCAAAACAATGTTCTATAGTATATGGGAATAAAGACATTGCAACCTTACTAAATGAACATTTTACCTCAGTTTTTACAAAGGAAAGTGAAATTAATTCTCAAAGGTAGCAGACGGTACCAAACTAGAAATTAAAGAATTTACAGATGAAAAACTCATAATTATCTAAAAACACCAGAAGTAATAATTGGTTATATACTACTCTTGCTAGACCACATTTAGAATACTCAGTTCATCTATGGTCCCCTTGTTTTGCTAAAGATGCTAAGAGGTTGGAAAGTATACAAAGAACAACAAAAATGAAAAAAAAAATTGCTGTTTGAAGAAAGATTAAAAAAGCTCAAAAATGTTTCTCTTGAAAATCGTAGAACACGTAGTGACCTCATCGAAACTTTTTAAATTCTTAAAATCTTTGATAAAATTAATTATGAAAATTTATTCCAGCTCGATCCCCAGTCTGGAACGAGATATACCAGTTATAAATTTAAAGGACAATGTTTTAACACTGAAATGCGAAAGAGCTTTTTTCAATATGGTAGTCGTAAACTATTTGCATAAACCCCTGGCATCTGTAGTAGCAGCAAATATATTAGAAACCTTTAAATATCGCTTCGACAAATATGTTCATTAAAAATATTTTTAGTATGTTTTGTTTTCACTTTTTTAGTAGTAGCAGTAAGTAGATGTTAGAATTAGGCTTCAAACAATTTTACAACTTTCCTATAAAATTTCCTTGTGAGTTCTTTATTAATGAACAAGGTGTTATTTTCTATCTTTTTCCAACCACTTCTTCAATACCTATAGTAGTCTAGATTAGCCTATAGTTAAACAGGTACCCTCGTAAAATGTCACTATGGGGTTTCTGTTGCCTGTTCTTCCTTTGTATTTCCTCCCCCTCTGTCCAACTCCCCCTCAGGTAACATTTCCTTCCCTCTCTCTCTCTCTCTCTCTCTCTCTCTCTCTCTGGGTGAGGGGGGTGGGGGGGTGCACGTCCATGTGTGTGTGTGTACGTTCTGGATTGAGAGGGAGTCAGGTCGCCTTCTCAAGATAACCCAACCATTGTGTATTGTTGTTGTTGTGTTGGAGTCAGGTCAATGGTGGTTGGGTCAGTCTGATGATGGCCGTCTAATTCTCACACACACACACACACACACACACAATCCTCTATGTATCTATAACTTCACTTTATTAAGGCCCTGGTCTAGTATACTTTTGGTACACTCAATCCAAAATTTGTATCCAGGTCTTGTTGAAGTTTCGTCTCATTTGACATACTAATAATTACAACACTGTCTTATCTTCTCCTGCCTCATACTTGCTGCAGCTCGTATATGGAGGAAATTCAGTGTTGGTAAATCTGGAGCAACTAATTCCTCCAAACTATTCGAAGCAACAGGGCACCATTATTATTGTTCATCTGGTCCTGTTTCCCAGCAATCTTTGGAGGAATCAAGGCACTCCAATGTACCAAAAGTAGACCATCCCCTTAATACTCCATCAGGCTATTCGAAGCAGACCTGGATATTTACTATGGTTCGTGACTGTACCAAAAGTATACTATATAATATATTCCCTTAATTAAAAAAAACATCTTTACACTTTAAGAAATATTTTAGTGTGTCGTGTGACGTCATGCAAGTGCTCTTCATTTCCCTTGTTCTCGTACATATAATAACATCTGACCTCTCGTACATATAATAACACCTGACCTCTCGTACATATAATAACATCTGACCTCTCGTACATATAATAACATCTGACCTCTTTGCTACAGGGTCAATATTCTGTGTGCCTTGATGGTGGTCCACGTTAGGCCTTCCATTACTTACTGTACACAAGGTAAAACATCTATCCAGCATGATGGGGTCTGATGGTTGTGTGAATTATTATCGGGGCACAGTTTGCGATGCCCCAGGTATAAACAAACCATTTTTTCAGTATCCTTAGTCTGGTTGTCTCAATGTTACACACGACGAGAATAATTGCACCCATAGCTTTTTTGTTTCTCTTTTGTTTTTGTATTTGTTTTAACCTTGCGTTTCTCTTTCGTTTTTTTGTTTTGTTTTGTTTTTGTTTTAACCTTGTGTACATAAAATTGTATAGTTTTAGCTTGGATGACATGAGGACTGACTGAATTTATTTATTGGCTGATGCTGGAGAATCTGGGTTTGCTATCAGGGGTTTATGTGATTCACTGTGTGGTGCCTTTAACCTGATACACACACACACACGCACACACACACACACACACACACACACACACGCAAACACGCACACGCACACACGCACACTGCTGCTAATAGGGATGAAATATTTACTAAATGCATGGACAATACTAAATACTAAAGAGGGATTATACATTTAGTTCAGTCATAATTTTACGAGTTTCTTTATTAAATCATCTGCCGCAAGTGAAGATTCCGTCATCGAGTCTGATATACCATTCACAGTTTACGTACGTAGTGGATAAACTTATTATATATTAAATGTAAAATATATTCCACTGGTGAGGGAGTGAATGAGGAAGAAGAAAAACATACATTCACGTGAGTACAGTACCGTTCATTAGTTTATAATTATTATGATATAGGGACCAGCAGAATTATCTTAACTTCCTCACATTATATACTGGTAATTAATTATATACTACTTTGGAATAAACTAATACCGGAGGTCCATTAGTGTTTGAATTCTAATAGTTGTGTGTAAAAAAGTCTAGGAAAAAAGGTGAGAGAAAGGTAGAGAGGGAGGGAAGAGGGTTATGAAGCAGAGAGAGAGAGAGAGAAGAAAGGGGGGGGGGGGAGTGAAGCACGGACAAAGTATAGGGATGGGGTTGAGAGATGCGGGAGGGGGGGAGGGGTAGGGGTAGGGAAGACACCGGAGATATAAGGCAAAGAGGCAGGAAGGAAGAAAGACTGAGCAAGATGAGGTAAACAAACAAGGAACCCAGATGAAAGGCAAGAAGAGGAGGAGGGAAGGAAGGAACTGCATGGGGAAGAAGAACGGAGAGAGAAAGGAACAGAGATGGTCGGCAAGGGTGTAATATTATATTATATTATATTATATATATATTTATAAATAATAATAATAATAATAATAACAATTTAGAATAAACGTATGGTACGGAAAGTGAAAGAAGAAAAGGGAATACAAGTGTAAAAGATTTTAAAAAGTAGATAGTGGAAGGGCGGAATAGAACAAACGATGGATGAAAAGGAGAGAACTGTAAGGGGAGAGGAGGTGAAAACAAGAGGAGGAATAAATGTGAGATTGATGAGAGGAGATGGGAAGGTGTGTAAAGGAAGGTGAGGTGGGAAGGTGTGTAAAGGAAGGTGAGGAGGAGAGGAAACATATGAAACCCGGACTAACTTGGGTACAGCAAGAGAAGATAAAGATGGTGGAGGTGTGGAAGGCGAGGGAGAGCACAGAGGAGAGGAGAGGCGAGTGTGAGGGAAGGCCAGGCTGCAGCGGTGATAAGAGTTAGTAAGGCAGCAGAGGGAGGGAATGCTACGGCCACCTTCTGCTGATAAAAATAAAACAAAAATTGTAGAGTAATATTATGAAAGACGAACATGAAGGAATATAGATTGAAGGTGAATGAATGAATGAATGAATGACTGGTGTATGGAAATGATAATATATAAAATCACTTTGCTGTGAAATAAGAAATAAGTAAATATAACGTTTAGTGGTATGGATGATTGCATGGAACAGGTAAGAAGCTGTGAGAAGTTACGAGTGAGATAAGAAGGAAAATAAAGGAGAATGTGAAAGTATTATTAAACTATTGTAGTAGCACAGAGGAGAAAACAGAGTGGAGTAGAACCAGTGAAAAATGGTGGAGGGGAGAGAGGAGCATAGAGGAATAGTATAATACATAAAAAGAATCGGTAAAAAATAATGGCATGTGTACAGTAAGAACTCAGTTTGTATATATTAATTGTATTGTACTGTATATTATGTGTTGCTATAACTATACACCAATCAGTAACTGTATGGTGAGTCCAATGGTGAGTGAGTGAGTGAGTGAGTGATTGAGTGAGTGAGTGAGTGAGTGCTCTCTGTGTTTCATTGGTGAATCCCGTGAAGGCTGCAACTGTCAATGGGAAGCAACATACACGCAGTTTTATTGTTAGTCTCGTGGTGTGTATGTATGTGTTGTCCAGATATAGGGTTGACATAGAGGCTCATGGTCTACTGTGTGTACTGGTGAACATGACAATACTATAATAACCTTGGTCAGTGTTCAGTTTAGAGGTAAAGGTTGTCATCTCATCAGGTGTCATAGTTCAACACGGCAGGACACAAGTAGCTTCTAACCTTGTCCATTCTTCATTCCTTATTCTCCTCCATTTTCATCCCGCATTGACATGTTCGCTCACTCATCCATCCATCCATTTATATATAATTATACATATATATGTATATATTATATGATTTATTTGTCGTGGGTTGTTAATGGATAATGCAAGATGTTACTGATATAATAATTTAGTACCGGTAATGCAGTTCCGATTTTCGTATTTTTTTATGTTTTCAAAGTAAACACACACACACACACACACACACACACACACACGCACACGCACACACACACACCTCTGATAACTCAAACAGGCTCTGTGCACCTATATACTTTTCCTTTAGATTCAGTAGTTAGACAGATTAGTTCACAGGCGTCTGAACAGTAAAGTGCGATAACCTGAGACAGTATAAAAAAAAGGAAAGGCTAAGAAATTAAATAAAGGGTCGTAAAGGGGAGTAAGGGAGAGGAAGACTAGGACGGATGAGTGAGAGGAAGAGAGAGCGAGTGAGGACGTGAGATTTAGGAGGAAGGAATATGAAGAGGAGGTTGGAGTGAGAGGGAGAATGAGGGGGAGGGGGTAAAAGTGAGTGACCGGAGAAGTGGGAGGAGGGTAAGGGGAGAATGAAGAGAGAGAGAGAGAGAGAGAGAGAGAGAGAGAGAGAGAGAGAGAGAGAGAGAGAGAGAGAGAGAGAGAGAGAGAGAGAGAGAGAGAGAGAGAGAGAGAGAGAGAGGAGGCCCAGAGAACACTTCAAGAATTAATGACCCTTGTCTCTGTAGATAATAAGGTATTAATTAAAGTTAGCCAGCTAATTAAGAGGGTCGTGCCGTCCTCTCTGCTGTGTAAATGTTAATCTCGATGTATAAATAAATCGCATCATCAGCTCTCAGTCCCGTGTCCAGCCCTGATAAACTGAAATTCTATTATTGTCACTTGGCACTTCTGTAAAATATGGAGTCAGACGATAGAAATAATGTGAACTAGTTGGCTATAAAAAAAATATAAACAATGTGACCTGGTTTGCTATAAAAAAATGTAAACAATGTGACCTGGTTTGCTATAAAATAATGTAAACAATGTGACCTGTTGGTTTGCTATAAGTATAATGTGAAATAATAATGAGAAGCTATGAAAGGAAAGTGGGGAAAAGAGTTATAAGTGATAAAAAAAAAATATATTATAAGGAAAAAAAGACACAGGGTATTGATGATGATGATGATGATGGAAAATGTAAGAATATAATAGCGACGAAATGAATGTATAAAGTTCTCTTATATTTAGTGAAGGGTTATAACAGGAAAATAATAATCCTTCCACCTTGGCTGACGATGTAAAGGGATGTTGTGTATTGGTACTGCATGTGTGTGTGTGTTCGTGTGTGTTGTATGTATGCGAGTGTGTGTGTGTGTGTGTGTGTGTGTATAGGGGGAAGTTGAACACACACTTCCCTAAATAGACAGACAACAGTTCGATGTACTAAGATATAATTATGTCCTCAAGTGGTGTTGGTGAGGGCTTGGAGTACGAGGGGATTGTGTGTGTTTGTGTGTGTTGTCTGCGTGTGTGTTGCGAGTGACAGGAGGACAAGTTTGTGTTGTTTGTCTGGTGTTGGAGGCGGTGGTGTGTGTGTGTGTGTGTGTGTGTGTGTGTGTGTGTGTGTGTGTGTGTGTGGTAGGAACCGAGTGTTTAGTAAGTAATTGACGAGTGATCAGAAAGGAGTATGTAAGTAACTGTGTAATGAAAATGAATGAGTAATGATAAGGGAGTCGTAAAATATAGTAATAATAATAATGAGTAGGTATCGAGAATGAGGTAGATAAGGCTGGTGAAATATTGTCCCTCATTCCAGGTGGAGTTTCTCTTTATGTTGTCATGTTGTTGTTGTTGTTGTTGTTGTTGTGTGCCTTGAAGTAATGGGGCACCAGCCTGTTAATTCACTTCCTGCACACCATAAAACTAGATCAAGGGATTAGTTTGGTCATAAAATTAGAATTACTGCGCTGAAATGGACAATACAATCAACCTGACCACACATTCTATGGCTTGCAGAAAGTTTGCTATCTCACGTTTTCAATCTTGGTTGACGCTAAAGTGACGTTTATCAGGTCTCGTTTTTCGTCTTCGTTCGTCCGTGAATTTTTTTTTATATGAAATGTTTGCTTGAAGATGATGAACCTCGGTGACCATAATTATAGTCCCTAAATATTATAAATTTTCTGACCTGTTTAGAGTCAAAATGGAAATGTCTTAATTAGAAATATATACGGATTAACAAATGGAATCTTCATTTAAAAAAACTTATACTACATCTGAAATGCACCAACCACTTAGCCAGGAATTAACTCTCTCATGTCCAACTGTACTTATGTATGTATGAAGAAACAAGTGAAGTATAAGAAGGTATAAAGATCGTGAATGATCGTAGTTTTATCCGGTTGTAAAGTTAGTAGTTTAATGGAAGGGTTATTTCTGGTTAACCTCCACATTGAGTGTTTTTTTTTTTTTTTTTTTTTTTTTTAGAACTAAGAGTTTCAGTATAATTTAGGTCAAGTAAAGCAAAGTTAAGTAAAGTAGGAAAGGCGAGGCTGGAGTAGAGATTAGTTAGTGCAGGGGATGAGGTATATATATATATAGGGTATGGTATGGTTTGATGGGTTTATTGAAGGTTAGTTTAATGAAATTAGTGTTAATTGGCATTGGGGCAGAATAGGCAAGGATGAATTAAGAGTGAAAATACAATAGGTAGGACACATTATAATCGATCAAGGATGGCCGGGATAGACTTGATAACCTATGGCCACCTCATGTAACTTTTATATATGTCTACGCCCTGTTATCATGTGTTGTTAGATTCACACGGGGGACTTTATCACTGGCAAAATCCGTCTGAAGTCATTAGGAATTGGAACTCCATTGGTTTTTCAAAAATTAACTAAAAAATGACCACTTTTGCTGTTCTTGTCTGTTCCTGTGGTAGTGTGGCTGAGAGAGAGAGAGAGAGAGAGAGAGAGAGAGAGAGAGAGAGAGAGAGAGAGAGAGAGAGATGTTTCCGACTTTCATTGATGTAGTTGAGTTGCACAGCTGACTGATGTTAATGATAAATGGTGATGTTGTATGGCTCAAACTCCACTGTTCAAACCAAGGAATGTAAATTTTACCTCGATCTTCAGTTTCCTTGTGTTCAGTTACTACGATATATATATATATATATATATATATATATATATATATATATATATATATATATATATATATAGTTTGTTATTGTCCACTACATAACAAGAGCTCTCACTAAGGTGGATTACGGCTGCGAAATCCTAACATAAGCTGGAAAGTGTGGAGGGTCTTTGTAATCCCCTGAAATGTTACAATGCAGCACGTAACCTATTAAAAAATGTACTATTAAAATAGTCTGTATTATATCAGTCATCCATGGATTTTGTGTCAAGGACAGTTTACAATCACGCTGTTTATAGGTACTTAAACCCCCACTACTCAGAGGGAGAAGGAGAATAGAGGGAGAAGGAGAATAATATAAGAATCATGAGAGGGAGAAATGGACTGTGGGTGAGGAGGGGCACGAGAGAAGATGAACAGAAAACGGGACTCTAGAGGTGAATGGAAGTGTGTGTGTGTGTGTGTGGTTTGGGATGAATGAAGCAGAGGAGAGGAGAGGGAAAAAGAGAAGAGGAGAGAGAAAGAGGGAAAATTGTGTGTGTGTTTGGTGAGAAAGGAAGAGAGAACAAAAAGAGAATGAAAGGAAAATTAAAGAAGGTAGAAAGAGAAAAATTGTGAGAAATGATAGAAAATAAGGAATAAAAAAAATTAAGAGAGAAGAGACTTTGAGAATGAAAGATAAAAAAGTGAGAGAAAAGAAAATGAAAGAAAAGGAGAGGAGGAAGAACGTGAGAGAGAAAATAGGAAGGATTAGAAGTGAAAGGGAAAAAATGACAGAAAAGAGGAAGAGAAACGTGGGAGAAGAGAGGAAGGGTAAGGAGAAGTGAGAGAAACAAAAATAATAACAGAAAATAGGAAGAGGAACGTGGGAGAGAAGAGAGGAAGGGTGAAGAGAAGAGATAGATAGAGAGAGAGAGAGAGAGACTTAGAGAGTTAGAGATATAGGGGGAGGGGGAGAGTGGAAGGCACAGAAGGGAAGGGAGCGAAAGGGGGAAAGAGATAGGGGGGAAGGAGGGAAAGGAAAAGATTGTTTGTTTATTTATAAGTGAGTGAGAAATTGGAAGTACAAATGGGTGACGGGAAAAGATTGATTGATTGGGAGGGAGGGAGTGGAGTAGGTAGGGAAGGAGGGGGAGGGGGGGGAGTAGGGAGGGATGGAAATGAAGAAAGCAGATAGATAAAGTGAGGGGTTGAGATGAAGTGAGATGATGAAGTGAGTGATTGTACAGCCACAATCAAATATCCACCGTGTGACACTTTCCTTCCATCGTAGTAAATAATATCTTGGTAAAAAAGAACAACACGTGAATACATTTGCAGCACCTCATAATAATAATAATAATAATAATTGAGGGGGTTGAGTTGACATAAAGTGTTGTTGTGTGATTATAGTTGTATATGATACTGATTTATTATGCACGATGGAAGGAAAATGTCAGTGATTATTTGATTGTGGCTGTACGTGTGTGTAGCCGAGAACGAGTGGATGGGGAAAGAGTGAGAAAGTGAGTGTGTAGAGTGAGAGAGTGGAAATGGGAGCAAGTGAGAGATAATACATACATATATATATCTTTTTTAATGAGATAATGTGGAAGTGGGATGTTAATGCTAATGAGGGTAAGAGGTTGAAAGAATAATAAATGCTGGAGAGATGGATAATAAGAGTTAGAGTGAGAAGTGTGAGAAGTGAGAAAAGGAGTGTGAGTGGAGATAAGAGCGAGGGAGGGAATGAGTAGGTGAGAGAGAGAGAGAGTGTGTGTGTGAGGGAGAGAGAGAGAGAGTGAGGGAGGGAGAGGAATGGGGATGCGGGGGAAGGAAGGAGTGAGAGTTTGAGAGTGAGAGCGGTGCGCAGATGTGGGTCTCTCTATCTCTATCTCCCTCTCAGTCTTCCTCTGCCAGCCTCCCTCCTCTCCCAGTCTCCAGCGAGCCTTCAGCAGCGTCGCTACCGCCTCTCCCACACTATCACCACCAACACCAACACTACCAACACCACCAACACCAGTACCCCTAACACCGGTCTGTACAAGGTGGTGTTGAGGCCTCCCACACCAGCCACAACACCAACACCTTCCACCACCATCGGTTTGACGTGGTGGTGGATGCGGTTCTGACCCAGGTGGTTGAACGACACCTGTCATCCATCACTAGACCATCATCCTACATCAACAAATCCCACAACTACCTCTACTACTACATCTACTACTACTTTCTAACTCCACTACCAACAACTGATGCTGCAGTAGAATCCTTTACCCAAACAAACGAACTTACTAACTAACTTTATGAACTCCACACTGATAGTAGCCATCCTTGCGAACTTTTGACTAACTACCAACCAACCACCCTCTGGACGGTAGTTATATAAAAAAAAAAACTTATTATAATTATTAACTGTCTCCCTAACTAACTGTCTCCTTTACTGAGTGTCCATCCTCGTCTATAGTCTCGTGCAGTGAGTGACTGATACATAAAAAAACTAAAAAAAACTATAAAAAAAACTCTGTAAGTATATGACATGAACTGAACTAGTCTTAATATACCTTGTGACTTTTTCGAACGCCCCGCCCCGCCCCGCCCCGCCACGACCCGCCACGCCCCTTAAATTTGCCACCCGCACGCCCACAGTTTTTCCCGCCCCGAACACCAGCCCAAGCGACCGACCCAAGCCAAGGGTACAACCTTCACCGTTGCTGTTTCCTCCCTATGATGTCCTGAGAGACCCGACCCAATGAGTTACGGGTAAGTACAGTCTATGCTCTTGTTGTTAACCTTCATCCTCCTCTTCTCTCTCTCATATTACCCGCGTTTCGTTTTCTGTCGGAATTTTCCCTCCCCCTCCCCCTCCACAGGTTTCGTTCGTTTATTTTCCTTCGTTTCGTTTCGGTTTATTTCCTTCGTATCGTTTGTCTGTCATTAGTAGCATGTTTCGTTCTGTTTTCCGCCATGTTTTTATCTAAAGGAGGTTGTTTTGTTTTATATTTAGATTTAATTTTGGATGCATATAAAAGAGGGATGGGTAAAGTCTTGAATTAATGGCACATAAAACTTCCTATCCTCATAATTATGTCGCTATGGTTGTTTATTAATGTTTCGTGTGCTTGGACAGGTATACATGTATTTGCAGTTACTAATCTAACAATGTATGACCACAATCCTATTTTTATTGTACATTAATAATTTTCCATCCCATCATGGTACTTCATTTGTCTGTATGTAATATGTGGTAATATATCAAATGTCTCTTCTGATAATTTTTACGGGGGTAAGATTCTGTCGGCGAATTTGAGGCCAATAACTCCTGAAAATAATGTCAGAAAACAAAGCATCTCATCAGAGTAAGAAATTATTGGATAATTTTGTAAGAATCAGTGACCTACAATCTGCCGACATCATCTTACTCCCCTCCTTTGATATAATGTTTGTACAGCAACCCCAGGAGGTTTCTTACAGAGCAGCGTCAGGACTGTAAGTTGACTTGAGTCTAGTCCAGTGTCGTTTTCTTCACAGTTAAGGGATTCCATTTCCGTTTATAGTGTGTCTGTATTTTCATCACAGTATGAGTAAGGGAGTAATAGACTTTTGGTACATTATAGTCTCTTGATTCCTCCAAAGTTTGCCAGAAAACAGGACGATTTGAACAAAAGTAATGGTGTCCTATTGCTCCATATTAACCAATACTTTATACCTTCTTAATTAAGGACCCTGTGATCGTGTGTGGCTACTGACTCCTCCTGACTATACCACGAAACAAACTCCTTTCGTGTAGCCGAGGTGGTATTTCGTGGTAATGTTTGAAGGACTCCCAAACCTCCAATTATCTGAATACATCACAGGGTTCCTTAATTAAGGTTGGCAGGTATAGTCCCGTACTGTTAGGGACCTCTCCTCCACACAGCCAGTCTCACCGTTGGCAGTCCTTCCTCTACGGGTTCACCCCACCAAGATTCGATTAGTGCAGGTTTATAGTTGTTGCCAAGATTGAACTTCCCGTCCACATACTGTTGTTAGTTTAGTGGAGACGAATAGAGTCTGCCAGCATCCATCATAGTGTGGGGGTACTAACAACTTTGAGTGTCACTCCTGGAGATGTTCCCTATACGTGTACAGCCACAATCAAATAACCACCAACAGTTTCCTTCTATCGTGCAAATAAATCAGTATTATATCTAAATATAATCATGCAACACCTTGCGTCAACTCAACCCCCTCAATTATTATTATGAGGTGCTACAAAATCATATAAGTGTTGTTTTATATTACCAAGATATTTACTACGATGCAAGGAAAGTGTGGGTGGATATTTGATTGTGGCTGTACATTTCCCTCTCCATTCCTATATAGTTAGTTTTGGGGCGACGAATAGAGTCTCACAGCATACATCAAAATATCATAATAGCGTTGACTGTCTCACCAGAAAATGTTTCCTAAGTGTACATTATATTTCATTACTCGTACAAGTTGCCCGATAGTTGTTCTTGTTATATTATTCCCTAAAGTTCCTAGTCATCTTCGTCTGACCTCATTACTGTATATTATATCCTTGTTGAGATATTTTTTGTTTTCTCCATCGTTTGACCTACTTTCACACACATACTATGGTGGCAACAATTTTCCAGAGTACAGTCGGCGGCATAAGTCCTGTCGCCTCACTTGCTTCACCGAGACGCACAGTGCTCATGGACTCGAGAAATATGCACGTTTTCTACACCTGATAATCTCGAGTCTATGAACATTGCGTGCCTCGGTGAAGCAAGTGAGGCGACAGAACTTTTGCCGCCGACTGTACATAATATCCTTTTTCTTCTGCCGTTCATTCATTTTCAGCAACAACATCAATTTCAAGAGAAGAGTCATATCTCATTTAGGTTAGTGTAATAATTTGTGTCTAGGTACTGTTACAATGTTACCTGATGATTTCTTACTCTAACTTCACTTGGTGCGGAATATTCACTTGCTTGATTACATTTTGCATAAAGTAGTAAAATGCTTATCGGGATTGTTGCATGTGGAGTACGTATAACATATTTTAATTTACTACAAACAGCTACTCACTATTTAAAACAATAATATCATGTGAGAAAGTGAAAACAGTAGATATCAATAATTGGTTTGAGTTATCCACGACTGTACGTATAAAGCTTCACATGAGCGATTGTGGTTAATTTTGTTTCCTTCCTTCCTTCCGTCAACACATTTAAGAAGGAACCTGAGCGCCACTTGAGGAAGAGGAGCCTTCATTGACGACACTCCATTAATTTCTCGTACGTTTAGAATTTGTCTTTAGGAGCGGTAATGAAACGTCGCACGAGACCCGTGATTTTATAATGTGCCACCACTTGGAAGGTACACACACACACACACACACACACACACACACACACACACACACACACACATATCTCCTAGGTGGGCCGCGAAACAGGTCACATTATAGAGTAGCTTAGCTTAGTTTGAGAGAATCTGTAACATCCATTTCCCCGACATAACCATATAGTCTCAACATTAAACAACACTCGTCCTCGTTTAGGGCAGTAATTTCCTGTTTATAGTTAGTAGACTCAGAAGCCTGTTACCTCTACCACCGGGGATGTATTATATTGATGACATGGCTTGTGGTGATGATGGTGATGGTGTTGGTGATGGTTGTGGTGGTGGTGGTGATGGTGGTGGAATATCCGTTTGTTCATCACCACCAATATTTGACTCATAGAACACGTATAGGCCTTTGTATCTACCTTTCGTACCCGAGTCGTGAACCATTAATGTAAAACTAACATATTCAAGTAAGGGGAGAGCTATAACCTTTTGTCGACAAATTGTAGAGTTACTGATTCCTCCATACTATGCCAGGAAACAGTCCACCTCAGTGTTACTTTGATGGGAGAGTATACTTTTGGTACATTAGATCACCCTGATTCCTCCAAAGTATGCCAGGAAACAGGACCAGATTAACAAAAATAATGATGTCCTGTTACTGGGAATTGTTTGGAGGCATCATTATCTCCAGAAACGCCAAAACTATACTCTTTCCTTAATGGGGGATCTGTTTTGTGGTCTAGTTTGGAGGAATCAGTAGCCCTCCATTTCTCAAAAGAGTATATACGTGTACAACTCAAAGCATAAACGACTACATAATTATATATTCTGATTCCTGTTGGCAGCGGACTTGACTTGAGTGTCTGACTGTACATGTGTATAATATATTTATCAAGGAGGTATACACATATTCTTGTAAAACCAGTGAGGTAAAGTGAGTAGCGTGCATTTTGGCCCTGAAATGCGTAATGGAGTGAGTCGTAGAGAGAAGTGTACATTCGCACCTCTCAAAAAGTAATAGTAAAAAAAAAAAAAAAAAAAAAAAGTAAAAAAAAAAAAAAAGATAAGGTTGAAAAAATAAATACATAACTTAAAAAAATAATAAATGTAAAATATGATAAAAGTCGACTATTTGTGTAC
>JAWZYT010005861.1:0-10000 GCA_034508575.1 Petrolisthes manimaculis | reverse complement strand
ATGAGTGAGTGAGAGAGAGTGTATAAATGAATGAGGAGGAGTGAGTGAGGTAGGGAGAGTGAATGAAATAGTAGAACAGTAAGGGAGAGAGAGAGTGAATGAATGAGTACAAGTGAGTGAGTGAGGGAGAATAAAACGAAAGAGTAACAATAATTGAAAAGAGTAAATGAATGAATGAGGAAGAGTGAGTGAGTAAGGGAGAGTAAGTGAGTGAGTGAGTATGTGTGACTTTCAAAATGACACACAGGTCGGCAGGTAGTAAAAGCTATAATATATGTGTTGTGAGTATAATTATGTGTTGTGAGTATATGTGTTGTGAGTATATGTGTTGTGAGTATATGTGCTGTGAGTATATGTGTTGTGAGTATATGTGTTGTGAGTATGTGTGTTGTGAGTATGTGTGTTGTGAGTATGTGTTATGAGTATAATTATTTGTTGTGAGTATATGTGTTGTGAGGGCCAGGCACACCGCTGACACTGGGACTGCAATTAATTACTCATAATAATGCAGTTTGTCTTGTGTTTGAAGAAGCAAATAGGGGAGAGGGGGAGAACGCAAGTGAAAGAGAAGGCGAGGTGAAGTGAAGGGAAGATGGAGAAGAGAAATAGGCGGCGAGGGGAAGTGAAGGGAGAGAGTGGAAGAGGCAGGAGTGAAAGACAGCGAAGGTAAGAAAAGAGATATGGAGAAGTAAGCAGTTTAAGTATATAAATAGAGGAGATGGAATGAGTATAGGTTAATTGAAGGAAGAGGAATCAAGATGCAGAATGGTTTGACTGGAGATATATATTGAGAAGTTAGGAAGGTTCAATTGTTGAGATTAGGATACGTGTTTAGATAGCATAGGTGTCGATGAGGACGTGAAGAGATATAGAAAGAGTGAGGAGAGAACAAAAGGTTGATTGTAGGAATATCAATGAGAAGGGGAGAGGTTGGGAAACAGTAACGATAGATATAAGTAGCCTACTGATGGTAAGGTGTGTGTGTGTGGCAGTGGCTGTAGAGAGAGAGAGAGAGAGAGAGAAAAATGAATGGAAGTACAAAGGATAAAAATGAATATGTGAGAGAAAGTTAAAAAAATATACGTAGATACGTAGTGTACGACCAAGATATAGCGGTGCTTGCTGTCTGATCCCTACCTAAGCTTAAGACAGGCAGGGATTCACAGGCTGTAAGAATAGAGAAGGTTCTTGCCTCCACACCCGCATCCTCCTCCCACGAGACCCAACAAGACGGCCTGGAAAATACCCAGTGTAAGAATACGAGAAGTGGGAGGAAAATATACGTCAGAAGGTGTAGATAGTACAGTATATATATATATGAGGGAGGGAGAGATTAATGCGAACAGTGAAAGAAAGAAAAATTTGGAACGACCATTTTCTTGTTGGTGTGTAAGTGAGAGGGATATACAGTACCAGTACATAGAGAGAACACGTAGTAGTAAGACTGGTAAATAGAAATGGTGTGTGAAAGAGTAAAGTGTGAAAAGAGTGAAATATCATAAAAGAGCAAGAGAGAGAGAGAGAGAGAGAGAGAGAGAGAGAGAGAGAGAGAGAGAGAGTGCAAGAGCAACGCTGAGATATAACCAGCTTAACTCAATCTAATTCTGGCTAAAATTATCACAAAAACTCGCCTTCGCATCCCATCCACGGCATAATATGAAGTTAATGCGACCTCATATTCCTAAATACTTCCCCTTTCCAGAATTACCAACCAAAATCGAGAGAGCGAGCGAGCCTGCCAGGAAAAAAAAAATAATGATCAAATACTGGAAGAAAAAAAATAAGCAGAAACAAGAAAAAAAAACAAAAAAAAGTCCAAATACTGTGCATCGGTTCTCAAATACTAACCCTCAAAGGAGTCGATTAATACCGTCAACACACACTCTGTATTTCACCAGTCCGATCAAGAGGGTATTGCTATTCCACTCCATTAGCTGGCGAAAACGGAAAGGGACGGATGGACGGACGGATGGATGATTCCCCTGCCTATCTGTCTGTCTGTCTGTCTGTCTGTTTCTAATCTGGCCACACGAAAAATGAGGCTAATGAGTTCAATATTAGTTGGGTCGATGGGAGGGACTTAAGAGAAAAATGTATATACATGAACCTGCATGGACCGAAAAGGGAACTATTATGGCTGACTATTTAAGAGATGTGTATGTGTGTGTTGTGTGTGTGTGTGTGTGTGTGTGTGTGCGTGTGTGTGTGTGTGTGTGTGTGTGTGTGTGTGTGTGTGTTTGTTTGTTGTAGGCTACTTACTGTACTTTGTGGTGATGGGAAATGGTGTATAATAATACGCCAGAGTTTTATTTTTGGTTTCCTCCACCTCCCTCTCTCTCCCTTTCTCCCCTTTTCCCTCACTCCCCCCCCCCCCTTTTCCCTCACTCTCCCCATCTTCTCTCTCTCTCACCCCGTATCTTCTCTCTAAAACATACACACACACAGAGCGAGGGGTTTCAAAATATGTATCCAGGTTTACTTCGAATAGCCTGATCGAGTATGTTAGCAGGATCAAGCTAATAATTATTAACAGGATAAGCGTTGTAATTGGTTCACTTGTATGTCAAATGATTCGAACCTTCAACAAGACCCCGATACAAATTTTGGATTGCGAATGTACAGTAAGATGTGTGTATTGGGAAAGATGGTGAGATAGACAGATAGATAGGTATATATAGAGTGATAGATATATATATATAGATAAAGAAATATCATATGCTAGGTAGACAGAGTGAATTAGGACTGATAGTGAGAAATATAGTGATAGATATAGTGATAGAAACAGCTATTAAATGGATAGTAAGATAGACAAACACGAGTAAACATCTTGGAAGGTGGATAGGGGAACCAGATGATGGATGGGTGGATGAATAGCTGACTGTGGATAGGGAAAGATGTAGAATAAAGTTGAGGTAAGTTTGGTATCACTTTCTTAGGTCATTAGCAAGCCTTAATAAATAATGACCTCTTTCTCCTCCTCCTCTTCTTCCTCCCTCCTCCTCCTCCTCCTCCTCCTCCTCCTCCTCCTCCTCCTCCTCCTCCTTCTCTTCTTCCTCCTTCTCTTCTTCCTCCTCCTCCTCCTCCTTCTCTTCTTCCTCCTTCTCTTCTTCCTCCTCCTCCTCCTCCTTCTCTTCTTCCTCCTTTTCTTCTTCCTCCTCCTCCTCTTCTTCCTCCTCCTCCTCTTCTTCCTCCTCCTTCTCCTCCTCCTCCTCCTTCTCTTCCTCCTCTTCTTCCTCTTCTTCCTCTTCCTCCTTCTCCATTTCTTTCTCCTTCTTCCACTCTTCTTCTATTTTTCTCTTATCTTTCTCATTTCTCTCCCGCTTTGTAGTTTTTCGGTTTTCTGCTTGTTATTATCCTTCCTCATCTCTTTCGTTTTCTCTTCTTATCTTATTTTTCTCTTCTTCGTCTGCTTCTTTTGTTCATTCTCTCTTTTCCTCTTTCTCGCCTCTTTCTCTACCTCCTTTCCCTCGAGAAATATTTGTGGCTAGGAAGTATATAGATGTTTGATAAATGAAATGAAGGGAAGAGGATGAGAAAAAGGGGTTTATTATTGTCAGGATTGGTGGTAGTAGATGTGAAGAAGAGAGATGAGATGAAAGAATGTGTTAGATAAATTAAATAAAGGGAAGAGGATGAGAAAAAGGGGTTTCTTATTGTCAGAATTAGTGGTAGTAGAAGAGAAGAACAGAGATGAGAAGAAAAAATGTGTTAGATAAATGAAATAAAGAGAAGAGGATGAGAAAAAGGGGTTTATTATTGTCAGGATTGGTGGTAGTAGATGTGAAGAACAGAGATGAAGATTAAAAGAAAAAAATAGAGATGTTCAATGCTAAGGGACAAATCGTATAGAGCAGCAATAATATGAACTTGATATTGGATCTTTGTTTACAGGCGGTAATCAATCAACTGAACAAACCTTAGTGTTCTATTATACTCGTTTCATCATGTCAGTATTATGAACTCTGCATTTTCATTGTAAAAAAAAAAAAAAAAAAAAAAAAAAAAAAAAACACAAGCACACAGAATCAGAGGCAGGTGTATGTATAAAGCAGTAATGATTAATGTTGGGATAATGTAGCGTGAGTCATTGTTTTGGTTGGAGTGAGTGAGATGCATACACTCCACTACAAGACAATAGTGACTATATTTAATTTGGTAAGATAAACATTAAAGGTGTGTGTGATAATTATTACTCTCTGGGACTGTGAGGCAGGGAAGGGAACATTGGACCCGTGTTGTGTTTCCATCATGCTCATGCTCTCTCTCTCTCTCTCTCTCTCTCTCTCTCTCTCTCTCTCTCTCCATTCATACATAGGCCTACTCTCCCTCCTTCCCACTAATACTCTTTCATTCACTCATTACTCATACATTCTCCCTCCCTCTCTCCCTCACCACTCGCTCCCTCTCCCTCCCCCTATCTCCCTCCCCCTCTCTCCCTCACCACTCGCTCCCTCTCCATCACTCTCTCTCCCTCTCCCTCACTCCCTCTCTCCCTTCCTGACCACTCGTACTCTCCCTCCCACCTTCCCTCACCATTCATACACTCTCCCTTCCTCACCACTCGCCTTAATCCTCTCTGCTCACACACACACACACAGACACTCCCTTACCAATTACTTTCTCTGACTTGTACTTTGACTCACCATGCACACACACACACACACACACACACACACACACACACACACACACACACACACTTCCATTTCACATATTCTCCCTCACTATTCACTCACACACTCTTTCTACCTCACCATTGACACACACACACACATCAGGACCGGAAACGTCATACGCCAAAATATATTATGACGTAATTCACTTAAACCTATTATAAATTTTTGACGAAATTCACTTCATTAAGGACTCTGTGGTCGTGTATGAAAATTGGAGGCTTCTGTTTCCTTTTGACTATGCCACGAAACAAGCTCCTTCTATATAGGTAATGTTTCGTGGCAATAATTGAAGGACTCGTTTACATCCAATTTTCTGACTACATTATACGTTATATATTATTATTATATATTATTATATATGCATTATAGATAGAAATTAACATCGTTCTATAGGAGTCAAACTTAGCAGACAATCGCAACGCCTAACTTAGGATATGATGGTCCTATATAATTATAGTCAAGACAAAATAAGACTTCAGTCGACACCAGGATTTTCAATTAACTCATACTCGACTCCTATAATTATATACTGTGACAAACATTTTCTTTCCTTCTCCAATCAGGTATGTTGTTCACTTTATTCTTTTATCTTCCTTTATCTCCACATCCAACTTCCCTTCCCAATCAACTCTACACAAAATGAGCAGAAGGATTTTCAGGACGACAGCTTCATTTACTGTTGAAGTTTTAGTTAACGTGACTTTTTTACTTGGGTGGTAGTATAGTGCAACACCATTCAACCCAACACCTTTGATTTTCTGAAGGCAGTATAAAGTCGCATCATTCATACGAACCTAAAATATTGCTTCCCGTTAGCGTCAAGGAAGTGAAATTATGAGGGATGGCTGGTTGGTATACTAAGGTTACGGAAATGGAATGATATACCAATTGTTATTTCCTCTCTGTTGTTGTTGTTGCTGCTAACCTTTTGACCTTGGTAGTGGTATAGAGTTAACTGGCGCCTGAGTCTCGCCTTAAGGGTAACTAACTAACTATTGTGGTGATGTGTAGACTGAGGGGGAAGGGAGGGAGGGTGTGAGGGAGGGAGCTCTTAATGTGAGAGGTTCCCCGGGCCCTAACTTTGTGGAGCATCCATCAGTTTTACTGCTGGGTGGTTGGGCCGCATCTCAGTCACCCTTTGCTCTCTACTCCCCGGCCCCTCTCCTCCTCCTTACTGTAGCCGGGTGTTGCTGGTCTGGTTAGTCTTCTCATCTCATTCTCATTAACTTGGTACTCACACCCTACTTATCTTCCTATCTCACTGCTCACACCTTGTCTATCCTCCCACCTCACTGCTCAAACATTGCCTATCCTCCCACTTCACTGCTCACACCGTACATTACATCATTGCTCATACCTCTCTTCACCTCTCTTTTTTCCAATACTGTACATTATGTCTCTTGAAGGTTGGAGTTCCAGAATTAATTAATCATATTCTGATCTTTTAATTTTTGTTGCTTTGGTTTTCCTTCAAAATATTACAGCCTAATTAACTCTGTTTTCATTACCTGTGGCAGTTGATTTAATTCGACTGTTACACTTGACATACAGTATATATTTTTCCAATCAGGTAATTAGTCAGTCAACCTTGTAATGACCTCCTTTCCGTTCTCACACCTCACCTCACCTCACATCACCTCCCTTCTCACACTGCACCTCACTTCACATCACCTCCCTGTTCACACTGCACCTCACTTCACATCACCTCCCTTCTCACACTGCACCTCGCTTCCCATTACACACCACCTCACTCCCCTCCCCTCCCCTCCCATGCACCTTTGCCTTGTCTCATCTTGGGGAACTCCATTCTAGTTAGTATAAATTGATGTATGCTGATTGACTGGAGGTGATTCATTAATGCTGATTACCCCAAAGATGTATAGAGGCGTGAGTGAAGGTGTGGTGAGGCCATTCCCACATCAACCTATACTCACCCTTCAACAATCACACCCTTCCCTTATACACAATGAGAACACTTCATTATTGCACCTCAATTTTTTTTACCTTGGGGTATGAGAATTGAGGAGGCAGAATTATCCAAGCTGTTGATCTGTTATCGGTATCTCAGAGCATCGTCAGGGAGAGACAAGATAATTCGAACACATGGTAGGTCCTGATTCCTGATTCCTCCACACATTAATTAAAGAGAGAGAGAGAGAGAGAGAGAGAGAGAGAGAGAGAGAGAGAGAGAGAGAGAGAGAGAGAGAGAGAGAGAGATAGAGAGATAGAGAGAGTGGGGGTGTCGTGTGTCATGTAACTAACCTAATTAATGTAGTGTCCTACAATACAACCACAGTAGGTAAACAATAACTCAAATGGATAAGACTGTATGATCTCCCACCCAGCTTTTAAATAACGAGCCCAGCACACTAACCACTAACCATGTCATCACCACTCAAACTACTTATACGGTAATATTTGTGTCGTTTTTAGAAGTTGTATATTTTTCTCAGTATCTCATTCTCTCCCCATTCCCCCATTCCATCTTTACCCTCTCCTTTCCATCTTCCTTCTCCCCTCCCCTCTCCTCTTCTTTTCCTCTTCTCACCCTAATCTCCTATCCCTTCGCCCCATTCCTCTTCTCACCCTACTCTCCTCTCCTCACTCTTCCCTCCTCTCCTCACCCTTCTCTCCTCATCCTCCTCTCCTCTCCTCACCTTTCTCTCATCTCCTCACCCTCATTTCTCTCCTATTCCTTCCCCACTCCTCTCCTCTCCTCACCCTCCTCTCCTCTGCTCCCCCTCCTCTGCCCACCTTCATCACCTCTCCCCACTACTTCCCCATGTACCCAGCCCCACCACTTCCCTCCTCACTCCTCAAACATCTCCAAAACAACACTGAAAATTCCATATGAGAGGCAGCTAAAGTTGTGAAGAGGCTGGAGGAGTGAGGGAGTGAGTAGGAGAGAATAGGAGGGTGGGAGTAGGAGAGAATAGGAGGGTGGGAGTAGGAGAGAATAGGAGGGAGGGAAGGAATAAGAAGCAGAAGGGAGGTGGAGATTGGGATGACGGTGGAGGGATGAGGACAGAACAAAAACTGGGAGGGATTCACTGAAGGGGAGGAGAGAGAAAAAAATGGGATGTGGAAGAGATGAAAGAAGATATGGAGAGTGAATGATAACGGATGGATGAGGAATAGGAGAGAGAAAGAGGAGGAGGAAGAGGAAGAGGAAGAGGAGGAGGAGGAGGAGGAGGAGGAGGAGGAGGACTTGTGATAGAGGGAGGTAAAGGAAGCAAAATATATCGAAGCTTAATTAAAAAAAATGTCATGAAATATACAAATGAGGATAGATAGATAGCTACCTAGATAGATAGATAGATAGATAGATAGATAGATAGATAGATAGATGGATAGGGTAAAAAAAAAAGAGAGAGAGAAAACAGAGATAATACAGGAGAGAGAAAATTGGCTAGAAAAGTAAAAATAAAAAAAAATAAAAAGTCCGCGGTAAGCACTCCCTAAGATTCCGACTCCAAAGGCAGACGAAATTAAGAGAAAAAAACAACAGCGACAACTCGACATTCTTGAGCTGAGAAAACCTAATGAGAGGAGGGAAAGAGAGAGAGAGAGAGAGACAAAAAAAAAAAAAAACACACACACACACACACACACAAACAATACACCCGTGAAGTCCAGGCCCTTTGCAGAATCAAAACGAAGGAAGGAGAAATATAATAATTGATGGAAGGAAGGGAGAGGAAAGAGAAAAAGTGAAATGTGGATGGGAAGGAGAGAACCGATAACGAGAAAGTGGATGGAAAGGAAAGAAGAGAGAAGAAAGAGAAAGTGGATGGGAAGGAGAGAAAAAAGAGAGAGGGAAATTGGATGGGAAGGAGAGAAAAGAGAGAGAGGGAAAGTAGATGGAAAAGAGAGAGGGGGAAATTGGAAGGGAAGGAGAGGAAAAAATACGAGAAAATGAGTGGATACATGGGAAGGAAAGGAAGGAAAGAAGGAAGGAAGGAAGGAAAGGTACGAGAAAAAGAATAGATGTGAAGGAAAGGAAAGAGAAAGGGGGGGAAAGTTATATATAGATTTTTGTCAATGAAGGATGGAGGAGGAGAAGGAGGAGGAGGAGGAGGAGGAGGAAAGAGAGTGAAAGAGGGAGAGAGAGGGAGGGAGGGAGGGAGGGAGAGAGAGAGGGAGAGAGAGAAGAAGAATGAAGATACTTGTCATACTGAACCATATACATGAAGAGGAGAGATAAAATAACAGGTGAAATAGAAAAGGGAGAGATGAAAAAGAAAAAAATATATATCTCTCCTACACTGTTCTCCTCTTTATCCCTTGTCCTTCCTTATCCTTCACTTTGCTTCTCTGACTTGTCTATACTTTCCATCCTCCTTACCTCCCATTCTTTCTTTAATTTTATCTGATAGTCCACTTTTGTCTCTCCCTCACTCCCTCTCCCTCACTCCCTCACTCCCTGTCCCTCTCTCCCTCTTTCCCTCTCCCTCCCCCCTCTCCCCATCTCTTTTTCTCCCTATCTCTTCCTCTCCCCCTCCCTCTCCCCCCCTCCTTCAGTCTCTCTCTCTCCCATCACATTTCCCCACATAACCTTCTTTCCTTTCACTATCTCCTCTCTTCTACTTTGTTTTATTCCTCATGTAAACTTCCTTCTCCATATTCTCATAGTCTGTATTTTATATAGTTTCTTCGCTCTTCCCATTTTCATTCTCCAGGTTTTGTTGCGTTTACTTTTTTTCCTTTCTCATCTCACATTCTCATCCCCTTTTCCTTGTCTACTCCCTTCTTCCTTCTCTACCCCCTCTCCATTCCCCCTTCTCCTCCTCCTCGTCCATCTTCTCCTTTTCCTCCTCTTCACCCTCCTCCTCTCCTCCTCCTCCTCTTCACCATCCCCTTCCCTCCTCCTCATCTTCCTCCCCTTCCCCCCTTTCTTCTTTTCGCCACCAGACTTCCCCAATTCTCCCCTCCTTCCCCATCTCCCCCCCAACGCTCTTCTCAGTCAACAGAAGGGGGGAAAAATCTGTTTCTAATTTCCTTCTTATTTTTTCCCTCTCCCACTTCTCACCATAGTTTTCTGGTCTTCTTTCCTCTCCCTCTTTTTCCCTGCCCGGGAGAATTTTGAAAACTCTCGAAAGGAGGGAGGAAGCGAAGGGAGGGGAAAGGGGAAGGGAGGGGAGGGGAGAAGGGAAGGGAAGGGACAAAAGGATGGGAAACTAGAGAGAGAGAGAGAGTGAGAGAGAGAGAGAGAGAGAGAGAAGAGAGAGAGAGAGAGAGAGAGAGAGAGAGAGAGAGAGAGAGAGATTGGGAGGGGGTTGAGATATTGATATAAATTTTTTTATCGGTTTAATATTTTTTTTTTT
>JAWZYT010005860.1:0-71370 GCA_034508575.1 Petrolisthes manimaculis | reverse complement strand
CAATATGTTCCATCACATATTCACTGCCTTTCTTCCACTTTTCTCTATGTACACACACACACACACACACACACACACACACACACACACACACACACACACACACACACACACACACACACACACACACACACACACACTAGCAACCCAACTCATTTACACACCCACACACATTGTACCTCACTCTTTATACCTCAAACACACACACACACAGATATACACACACACACTCCGTCCCTCCCCCACATAGATACACACACACACACACAAGCACTTTCCCCACCCACAACACACGCACCCTCCCCCCCCGGCCCTATCCCCCCCACCGACCCCCACCCAAGCATCCCCACACTCAGAAGCAAGGAAGCAGACAAAGGGAGGGAGTTGACAGAGCGCGTAACACACACACACACACACACACACACACACACACACACACTGATACATACACACATATACACTCACACACGCGCATATACACAAACAGTAATAAACACTCACACACACACTGACACATACAAACAGTAACAAACACACACACACTGACACACAAACAATAATAAACAATAACACACACACACACACTACGTCACCCACCACAGTCTCATAAACAAACTCACTCATCATAATTATTCCTTCCCTTTTCTTCATACAGTTGTGGTCAATAATAATCATACACATATTGGGTATCTCAAATAAGCTGCTGTCTAATGTTTTCACGTTCACATAATATGATGTTATTGTTTTAAGTAGTGTGTAGCTACTTGTAGTAAATAAAAAGATGGTAGTTAACCTATTTATTGGAAATTTATCATCTAAGGAACAGAGTAAAGTTGTTCTAAGTAGTGTGTAGCTACTTGTAGTAAATTAAAAGATGGTAGTTAACCTATTTATTGGAAAGTTTATCATTTAAGGAACAGAGGGAAGCTGTCAAACTCTTACGTGAGTTACCCCTATAGGGATGATTGATTATATTTGACCGCGACTGTACATTCAACCCATTATACTTCACTGTGTAACCCTTAACCCTTCCCTAATTTCACCCCCCCTTGGTCGTACCCCCTCCCCCCCTTCCCTGACCACGATAACGATAGGTGTGAGCGGCGAGGTTGATGACCGGGAGGAGGTGTTTGTGTTGTTGTTTGTGTGTGTGTGTTATTGTTTGTGTTTGTGTGTGTGTGTTATTGTTTGCGTGTATCAGTTTGTGTGTGTGTGTTTGTGTTACTGTGTGTGTGTGTATTTGTTATTGTGTGTGTGTATGTATTTACGTGCGTGTGTGTGATTTACAGTAGTTTGTGTTGTTGTTTATATATAAGTGCTTTAGTGTGTATATGTGTTTGTATATGTATGTATGTGTGTGTTTAATTGTAACATATAGGCTTTGTTGATATGAGTAAGGCCTGCATGGTGGGGGTCGTGTTCCTCACCACCCACGTCACACCTTCAGGGGGTAGACTGCCTAGGTGTGTTGTGTTGGCCCGGGGTGTGGTGCTCAGAGGTGACTGCCCGAGTATGTGTGTGTCTGTCTGTGTGTGTGTGTGATTGGTATGAAGTGTGGGATTGTGTATGAGTGATGTAAAGTGTGTGTGTGTAGATTGGTATGAAGTGTGTGTGAATGATGTGAAGTGTTTGTGTGTGTGTGAGAGAGAGTGATGTAAAGTGTGGGATTGCATGTGTGTGTATGTGTGTGTGTGTGAGAGAGTGATGTGAAGTGTGTGAATGTGTGTGTGTGTGGGCTAGAGTAAGCGTGGGAGGCTCTATCTATGTATGTGTGTGTGTTGGGGGGTGGGGTGGGGGCAGGCAGGGGGCTAGAGTGAGTAAAGAGTGGCGTGAAGTGTGGGACTGGGTGAGGGGTGTGGGGTTAGGGGGGTGCGGAGGGGAGGGGGCTGTCAATACCAAGGTGTAATGGCAGAGGGCGGGACCTGACTCCCCTTTGTGTTCGTGGGGGGGAGGGGGGGGAGCCGTGAGAGGAGGGGGGGGGGAGGAGGGAGTCATGCTTGCCGCTGACTCCTTCCCCCCTCCCGTGCTTGCTTGCTAGCTTGGTCAGGCAGGCAGGCAGGCAGTGAGGGAGGGAGGCAGTGAGGGAGTAGGTAGGTAGGGAGGGAGGCTAAGCTTCCGGTGTCAATTAACTTGCGCTGCAAATCCTGCTGCCTTACCACCACTGGAGTAGCTGCCTCCCTTTATATACACACACACCTGCCTATCTCTACTCTATACACACACACACACACCTGCCTATCTCTACACACACACACACACACACCTGTCTATATCACCACTAATACCTCCCTCTATATACACACACACCTGTCTGATATTTTTACTCTGTTATAAGTTTTATATATCTTGGAATTTTTAACGTATTGATGATATTTTTTGAGGATTTTATACATTTTAGAAGTCTTAAATGATTCAGATGTTTTAGATGTATTAAGCATTTTAGATGTTTGAAGGTTTTTTAACGATCTGTATGTATTGATGTTAAAAAACAAACAAACAAATCTTATATTTACGACTAACATTCAAATCTGTGTAATGCATAATGTAAATAATGGAAAATGGAAAATAAATTCAGATTCTGATTCTGATTCTACATCACCACTAATATCTCCCTCTACACACACACACACACACACACCAGTCTACCTCAGTTCCAATACACACTACATCCATCTCCTCACTATATACCTACATCCACATGCCTGATACCTCACCTCCACCTCCACACTACACTACACACACCTACACACACCACTACACACACCCTACACACACCACTACTCTCTACTCACATAAATCACTGCCTTCAATAACAAAAAAACCACTCTTACTCACTCACTCACTCACACTCTCTCACTCACTCACACTCTCTCACTCACTCACACTCACTCTCTCTCACTCTCTTACTCACGCACTCACACATTCACTACAACCACAACACATAACATTAATATCCACACACGTGTACCACTACTAGTCGAAATTACGTCACCACACACACACACACACACACACACACACACACACACACACACACACACACACACACACACACACACACACACACACACACACACACACACACCCACACTACATTAAATCACACACACACCCCGGTAAACCACTAATACCATCCTCTGTCATTAAATTGGTCTGCCAGGAACCCGACGCTGTTACTCCATAGCACCACAACACGTGTATATCACCACCACAACACCTTAAACCAAACCAAACACAACCCACACATGTTCATACCCTCTCTCTCTCTCTCTCTCTCTCTCTCTCTCTCTCTCTCTCTCTCTCTCTCTCTCTCACACACACACACACACACACACACACACACACACACACACACACACACACACACACACACACACACACACTGTAGTGAAGAAGGCCTGTTGCTGGGAATAGTTTGTAGAAATTATTATCTCCCAAAATGTCTTAAATTAACTATACTCTCTCCTTAAGAAATTTTCCCCTTAGTGTCCATGCATCTAGACATGTGACGTAGATGTGATGAGCCATTGGTAACCCCAGTGAAGCCCAGTGGTGGTTATTATTGTTGTAATGTGAGGTATTGTGTTCAGATACGTATATTATACACACCCATCTTGTCTAACACCTAATGCTAAGTTGGTTTTTAAAATACACTGCATATGTTTATCATAGGTAAAGTATTAATTAATTTTGTTATTGTTATTATTATATGATTACTACTACCACTACTACTACTATTCTTCTTTCTATTATTAATATTATTATTACTACTACTATTCTTCTTCTTCTTCTTCTTCTTCTTCTTATTATTATTATTATTATATATTTAGTGATAGTAAACATGGAGGTGGTGTTGTATGCTATGTGGGGTCAGTGGTGAACAAGAAGTGGTGGTCCTAATTAACTATGATACATAATTAAATATTGGCTACACACATAATCACAAACAGTAGTCGTGTCTGTCTGTCTGTCTGTCTAACTCATACTCATAAGACCTTGAAGGGAAGTAGAGAAGAAAGGTGGGAGCTGGAGGAGGAGGAGGAAGAGGAGGAAGAGGGAGAGGAGGAGGAGGAGGAGGATGCAGGAAGACTAAGTGAGAGCCTGGAGGGAAGAGGAGGTGGTGGAGGATGCATGGAGGGGTAAGGAGGAGGAGGAGGGAGAAGAAGGTGTGGGGGAAGGCAGGGAGGAAGAGATAGGGTAGAGAAAGAGGGAAGGATTTGTGGATAAGTGAGAATGAACTAAAGGAGGGAAGTGAGAGAATAGGGTGAGGTTAAAAAATAGGACTGTAAGAGTGAAGGAATGGTGGGTAAATGGGAAGGAGGGGAAAAGGGAGAAGGATAGGTGGGAGAGAAAAAGTAGAAGGAAGGAGATAAAAGGATGAAGGATAGATGGGTGGGTGGGGTGAACTATAGAAGGAAATACGAGTAAAAGACTAGGACTAAGAAAGAGAGATTGAGAGGAGGTGGGTGGGTGATGATTAAAGCAAAGAAAGAAAGAGAGAAGGATAGGAGGAAAGTCGAGTACAAAACTAGTACTAAGAAAGAGAGAAGGATAGGTGGTGGGTGGGTGATAATGAACAAAAAAGAGGGTAGGGAGAAGGATAAGAGGAAAGGCGAGTAAAAAAAACTAGGACTAAGAAAGAGAGAAGGAGAGGTGGGTGGTGGGTGAGTCTGGATCAAGGTGGGAGGAAGCAGAAGCATTTTGGGGTAAGTTATTGTCCTGATACTCCTGACCACCTTTGCTTGGGAGTAGGAGGAGGAGGAGAGGGGGGAGCAGCAAGTTGGGGTTGGGGGTTGGGTGGGTCGATGTAGTCTGTCCAGGAAGGAAGAAGGGGCTGGGTGGGGGAGGAGGAGGAGGAGTAGGAAGAGGAGGAGGAGGAGGAGGAGGAGGAGGAGGAGGAGGAGGAGGAGGAGGAGGGAGAAGTACCTAGTGAAGTGAGGGTAAGAGAGAGAAAGAGGGGAAAAAAGAGAAATAGAAGTGAGTGTACGAAAGGGGAAACATTATATGCTACACAGGTGTGAGAGATTATAAAAGGTTTACTATATTATTACTACCACTATTTGTATATACCTTTTGTCTACTATCACCACTACCACCAACATTATGCTACCACAGCTGTCTTCTCTCATCACCATCACAATGACATACCTACCACCACTATCTTTTTTTTTTTCACCACCAACAACAACATCACCATCATTGTCTTCTGTCATCACCATCACCACCATCACCATCATTGCCTTCTGTCATTACCACCACCACCAACAATAACAACAACAACAACAACAGTACTACCACCTCATCTGTCTTCTCATCACCACCAATAACAACAACAACAACAACAAAAACAACAACAAAACAATTAATACCACATCTGTCTTCTCACATCACCATCATTGTCTTCTGTCGTCATCACCACCACCACTACCACATCAATCTACTGTCACCACCACCACTACCACCATTGTTTCCTTTCACCACCAACATATCCACCACATATGTCTTCTGTCACCACCTACATAAACACAGCAATCTTCTGTCACCTCCACCACCATCACCATCACAACTAAACCATACTTTTCTCCTGTCATCCTGTCATCATCACCACCACCACCACTACTACCCCACTTGTCATCACCACCAGGGAGGGAGAAAATAGAGAATTGACAGTGGGGGAGGGGGAGAGGGATTGCTAGGGAGGTTAAGAGTGGTTTGTTTGGGAAGGGGTTGGTTGGTTGGTTGAGAAGGAATTAGTGATTGGTAATATTAGCAGGAAAGATTGAGGAGTGAAAGCATGGGTGGTGTGGAAAAGAGAGAGGGGAGAGAGAGTGAGGGCAGGGAAGGGGAGAGAGTAGGTTAATGGGGAGGGTAGAATAGGTTAGTGGTAGAGAATGGAATGGTTATTTGGTTGGTAATGTTAGTGGAAAGGGTAGAAGGAGTGAGGGCAGGGGTAGTGTGGAAAGAGAGAGAGTGTTGGCAGGGGAGGGAATGGTTGGTTGGTTGGTTGGTAATGTTGGCAGAAAGGGTTGAAGGAGTAAGGGCAGGGGAGGTGTAGAAAGAGAGAGAGGGGAGACAGAGAGTGTTGGCAGGGGAGGGAGGGGAGAGAGTAGGTAATTATCAACATGGAAGACTTGGAAAGAGGAGGAGGAGGAGTAGGAGGAGGAGGAGGAGGAGGAGGAGGAGGAGGAGGAGGAGGGAGTAGGGAGTAGGGTGCTCTGCTTGTAGTGTGTTCTCATGATTAGGGGTTTGTTCAGGAGGGGGTGATGAGTGAGGGTGAAGGAGCACAGGGTGAGTGAGTGAGTGAGTGAGGGTGTGAGTAGGACAAGGTATGAGTGAGGTAGGATGAAGGAGGAAAGGGTGAGTGAGTGAGTAGGACAAGGTGTGAGTGAGATAGGGATGAAGGAAAAGGGTGTGGTGGGGTTGAGGGAGGTGTGAATGAGGTAGAATGAGTGAGTGAGTGAGTGAGTATGTGACTGGGACAAGAGATGGATGAGGCAGGGACAAAAGGTGATGAGGTTAAGTGAGTGAAGGTGTGATTTAATGGGACAAGAGGTGAGGCACGAATAACGAGGTGAGTGAGTGATGAGGTGTGTGTGTGTGTGTGTGTGTGTGTGTGTGTGTGTGTGTGTGTGTGTGTGTGTATTCTCTCGTGTTGAAGTGACGGCCCCATTACTAGTATTATTATTTTAACCTGCAAAAATAAATATACCTGGATCTCATTTAGCTTTTTACCTTGTTTGTTTCAGTAAATAATATAATACACTACAAACAAATTGAATAAAAACTTTACACAACTAGGTAGGCTACTTATATGAACAAAATAAACACTGTAATGTATCCAGAAATGTATCTTATGTATCCGAAACGTATCTTATGTATCCGAAACTTATCTTATGTATCCGAAACGTATCTTATGTATCCGAAACGTGTCTTATGTATCCGAAACGTGTCTTATATATCCGAAACGTATCTTATGTATCGCCAGGTAAAATAACAAAGAGTATAGTTAACGAATATTGAGGCAGGGTGGGTGGGGGTGGGGGTGGGGGTGAGGGGGAGGGGGAAGTAACGAGTGTTGGAAGGGGGGATGAGGGCCAAATCAGGAGAGAGAGAGAGGGGTGGTTGAGGAGGGAGGAGGGTGTGTGACAGAGAGAGGGGTGGTTGAGGAGGGAGAGTGAGACAGAGAAGGAGAGAGAGAGAGAGGGGTGGTTGAGGAGGGTGTGACAGAAGAGGAGAGAGTGAGACAGAAGGAGAGAGAGAGAGGTGGTTGAGGAGGGTGTGGTGAGAAAAAGAGAGAGGGGGGGGGTTGAGGAAGGTATGAGACAGACAGAGGGGTGGACAGAGAAGACCCATCATAGCAAGGAATGAGAAAACCAAACCAACATGACCACCGAACTCAGGAAGAAACACCTCGATATCAGCACAGTATGTCCATTTGTTATTACACCTGAGACTTACTGACCACAACACAACACAACACAACACAACACCAACAAGTACGACGACCAATAAATACAATGAGAGATACATACTAGTAGTTGATTGGGATGTAGAAAGTAAACACAAGCAAGCAAGTCGCCTCAAACACTGAACTTGGAGACGAAAATTGAGGATTGGATGGGGTTGATGATAAGGAAGGGGGAGAGGGGTGAATGGGGACGAATGGGAATGGGGAGGAGATGATAAGGGGTGAGTAGGGGGTGATAAGTAGTGAGTAGGGTGTGTGATAAGGAAGTGAGTAGGGGGTGATATATAGTGAGTAGGGGGTGAGGGGTGATAAAGAAATGAGTAAAAGGGGGAAGAGGGGTGATAGTGGAAGTAAGAGGGGTGAAGAGGTGATAAGGAAATAAGTAAGGGGGAAGAGGATTGGATGGGAAAGATTGAGAATAGAGAGGGAATGATAAGGAACAGAGAAGACGGGAAAGTAGTGAACGGGGATGACTGAGTGAGAATGGGGACAGAGGTGGATAGATAAGACTGAGAATAGGGAGGAGGTGATAAGGAAAAAAGAAGAGGGGAGAGGATTGGACAGTGAGAAAGGGGAAGGAGGGGGTGATAGTACTGTGATAAGATAAGGCCTGCATGCATGATACTGTGAGGAGGGGTGGGTAGGGAGCGAGGAAGTGTGTGTGTGTGTGTGTGTTGGGGTTTAGTTATGAGAGGGAGAAGGAAGGGTGTGTGTGGGTTGGGGGTTTAGTTGTGGGTGGTGAAAGGAAGGGTGTGTGTGTGTGTGTGTGTTGGGGGTTTAGTTATGGTGTGTATGTGTGTGTGTTGGGGGTTTAGTTATGGTGTGTGTGTGTGTGTGTTGGGGGTTTAGTTGTGAGTGAGACATGCACGAGTTCCTTGGTGTCTGAGGTGTAGTAAGTTTCCCAGGGAGTGAAAGTAGTGAGGGAGGGAGGTGTGCGAGGTCCCCTTATACTCACGCTGGGGGGTGGGGGAAGGGGGGAAGAGGGAAGGGGGAACAGCCTAAGCAATGGGTGTCGGAGGAAGGGAACAAGGAAGGAAGGGAGTAGGAATGACGTGCATGCAGGTAAGAGGTAGTGGTGGTGGTGTTACTTGGAAGAGGGTGAGGGAGGAAGGGAGGGGAGATTAAATGACGTGGTGGTGGTAATGGTAGGGGGTGTTATTGGAGGTAGGAAGGGGGGATAAATTGACGTGCAGGTAAGAGGTGGTGGGGGGGGATATTTTCGAAGGAGGTGAAGGGGAGGTGAGAATGACGTGTAAGGAGTAGGTGTGTGTGGGAGGGAGGGGGTGACTAAGGGATAGAGGAAGGGAGGAGAGGAGAGAATGACGTGCAGGTATGATATAGGGAATAACTTAGTGAAGGGGTGACGGAGGGAGAGAAGGGGGAGGGGAGGAGAGGAAAGAGTGACGTGCTTGTATCCGCCAAGGTGAGGGAGGGAGGGAGGGGGAGGGCAAGGGAAGAGGGAAATCTTGTGAAGCAGTGAATAGAGACAAGGAGAGAGGGAGAAGGCTTAAGAGCAACACACCAAAGTAACACACACATACACATACACACACACACACATATATATATATATATATATATATATATATATATATATATATATATATATATATATATATATATATATAAATATAATTATATTATATATAGAGAGAGATAGAGATGGATACACACACATACATATATACACATTCTCTCTCTCTCACAATTCAAAAGACAATTAATTGAGGTAAAGGTATTAAGTTAATGTTTGTTTGAGGTTGTTGACAATATATGAAAAGTTGAGGAGTCTCCGTTGGTAAGGTAGATTGAACACAAGGGTTTTAGAGAGAGAGAGAGAGAGAGAGAGAGAGAGAGAGAGAGAGAGAGAGAGAGAGAGTGAGAGAGAGAGAGAGATCGGGTGCAAGCAGGGGTGATGAGGTTTTGGAGACAGTCACAGAGAGAGACTGACAGACAGACAGGGGGGGGGGGGGTTGACAGGGGGTGCAAGCAAGGGTGAAATGATTTGAAGACAGTCAGAGAAAGACAGAAAGACACACACACAGACAGAGAGGTGGGGGGTTGATAAGGGGTGCAAGCAGGGAGTGGGGTGAGGAGGAGGAGGAGTGGGCGGGAAACCCCAACTTGTAATAAGTAAGCTAAGCCCTTCTCCACCCCCCACCCCCTTTACCCTCCACCCCCCCATTCCTCCCCTCCCCCCCTTCCCTCCCCCCTCGTTGTTACACCAAATTGCTTTTTTTTTATACTCTTAGTTTTTTGTGTGTGATTTTAAGTTGACTGCCTCTGCCACACCGAGTACACTGTTGCGTATGTATGTGTGTGTGTATGTGTGTATGTATGCTGTCACTAGATGGCTGGCTCTTTGTGTGTGTGTGAGAGAGAGAGAGAGAGAGACAGAGAGAGAGAGAGAGAGAGAGAGAGAGAGAGAGAGAGAGAGAGAGAGAGAGATGGTATCAGTCCGGCTTTTAATGGGTATAATTACTCTTAAAGACAGTATAACTATCGGGTAATAATATAGGCCTAAGTATTCACCCAGCCTAACACACACACACACACACACACACACACACACACAATCTCTATCTCCCTCACAACACACACACACAGCATCAACAGATTATATTGTTATTATCATTTCTTGGCGAATTTCACCAAGTATGTTGGTGAGTGGTGTTGTGTGTTTGTGGCATGATGTCTGTAGAGTTCGTGGTCTACAGGTCGCAACTCTTGTCCGATTTTGTTGAAATTTTCACCACATGTAGGCATCAACATTTCTAGGTCACCTATTGTTTTTCAAGGTCAAAAGTAAAAAAAAAGGTCAAAATTATAAAAAAAATCTGAAAAAAAATAAAAGCAAAACCGGCAATGGTGAGTGAGGAAAGGGGAGCTCTTAGCGCTCATGGATAACCACTCGACCATCGTGACGACATTGTCATTTCTGCTTCTGGTGGTACTTAAGCGATGGACGTATTCCTAAAACTCGCGATTTGAGCATTAGGTCGAAAATCAAGGGATCTGAATTTTGCCATACTTCCGCCAAGTCCTCGCTCTACGAGCGAATTCATTATTATTATTATTATTATTATTATTAGCTCAAACTATACGTGAGATTTATTACACACACACACACACACACACACACACACACACACACACAAGGGTTACCGCGGCGGCCACACTGACTCACACTAATCCGTCGTGTTTCTTGTGTGTGTGTGTGTGTGTGTGTGTGTGTGTGAAGGACGCCGATGATAGACCTGCAGAAATAAGGCTTCACAGTCCACACGCTCTTCTTTTTTTTTTTTTTTTTTTTTTTCGTGTGTGTGTGTGTGAGAGAGAGAGAGAGAGAGAGAGAGAGAGAGAGAGAGAGAGAGAGAGAGAGAGAGAGAGAGAGAGAGAGAGAGAGAGAGAGAATGGAGAGATTTTTTTTTTGTGTATCTGTGTGTGTGTGTGTGTGTGTGTGTTGGTATTTTAGTATTTCACCACACTGTCACGTATACAGCAGGTGTACAGCCTCATGTGTACAGTTGTGGACAAATGAAACAGACAAACTTGTAACATGTGTCAGCTACTGTACAGTGACGTATGTACAGTTGGACACATGAATGGGTGATACAGCCCAAGTGAAAGATGGTCCATTTCTCCCAATATCAAGTTCCTTATTAGTGCTAAATAGGAGACATCATCAGGGGCAGAAGTCAGTATTGAAGATGGTGTGTTTGTGTGTGTGTGCGTGTGTGTGTGTGTGTGTGTTCCTTAGTGCCAAATAGGAGACATCATCAGTGGTAGAAGTCAGTATTGAGGATGGTAATAAAAAGCATGTAAGTACCTGATAATAGACACACAATGGTTACTCAAATGGGACAAGTATCTTTCACCTGTCAGGGCTGTACCACGTATTTATGTGTCCAACTCTACGTGTACTTAGCCTCTTTCGATCACAACGCTCTCTGTATAAAACTGATATGTACTATAGTGTTTTGTATCACACACACACACACACACACACACACACACACACACACACACACACACACACACACACACACACACACACACACACACACACACACACACACACACACACACACACACACACACACACACACACACACACACACACACACACACACACACACACACACACACACACACACACACACACACACACACACACACACACACACACACACACACACACACACACACACACACACACACACACACACACACACACACACACACACACACACACACACACACACACACACACACACACATAACTGTCACGGTCCAGCGCCTCACCACCACTTGCCCAAAACATCACATCACATTACATGGCCACGCTTGCTACATCATCCACCTTCCAGAGAAGAAAAAACCCTTCATTGGAGCCTGGAACGTGAGTGTTGGGTGATGATGCAGCTTCCAACCACCAGCCTCAGGTGTCAAGATGAAACGATCACGCTATTTTACGGGTTGTTGGTTGTGGCGTGTGGCGGCGGCGGCGGGGGGGAGGACGGGGTCAGGAGTTGTGACCTCTGGTGGTTGTCCTCTTATGTCGCACGCACACACACACGCACGTATTCACTCTCACTCTCACTCAATCACACACACACACCCTGAGATTTGAAGCAACAGCACTTTTGTTTCTAAGTGTACAGTACCTCTCCAAAACAATCTTTAAAAAAATGCACTGTACAAAATAATACAAAGGATGTAGTTTGTAAAGAAATACCATTGATATGTTAATGGATGTTTGTAAAGGTAGTTTGATATGTTAATTGGTGTTTGTTTACATTCAAGTGGTGGTGTTGATTTACCTGTGAGATTTAAGGGTTATTTATTATTTAAGACTGCCCAAGGCCCCAGTGGAAGACCCTTTATTTTTTATTTTTTCTGTTGGACGAAGGAGAATGTAAAATTTGGTGCTGTTCTACTCCAACCTCTATATCACATTCTCTCGTCATAACATACCCGAACACAACTCAACCCAATACGTTAAAGATGCATCCCAGCCCAACCTAGCCCAACTCAGCCCAACCCAACCCATCCTAACCTAACTCAGCCCATCCCACCCCATCCCAACTCAACTCAACTCAACTCAAATCAACCCAACACAACCCAACACAACCTTACCTCGACCCATCCCAACCCCATCCCAACACATTACAGATCCAACCCAACCCACCTCATCCTCTCCCAACCCAACCCCCTCCCCTGCCGTGTGAGGTGGTGGTGTTGGTGTGCTCTTGTACTCACGTCACTCCATTCATCTTGACGTTTATGTGGGACGAGTGGTGTGGTTTTGTGGTGGCGGGACCAGTCTGTCTGTGTGTCTGTGTGTGTGTGTGTCTCTGTTTGCGCACGCGTATGAGCAGGAATGCAAAATATGTGTGCATGTGCGAGTGTGTGTGCTTGTGTATGTGTGTGTGAGTGTGAGTGTGATTGCTTGTGTTTTTTTTTTTGTGTGTGTGTGTGTGTGTTTGTGTGTGTGTGTGTTCGTGTGTATGCGTGTGTGTGTGTGTGTGTGTGTAGCTGAAATTATGGTGTTCCCGAGTACAGTACCGTATGTGTTAGTTTTTACATTACTCCAGCCATTAAGTGAATATTCTCATGACAGCTTGTGTGTTTGTATGTCACTCTTCATCATAATAATAATACTCTAAAGGGGATATCCAATTTTCTGACTACATCACAGGGTCCCTTAAGGGGAGAGTATATTTTTGATACATTGGAGTGCCTTGATTCCTCCAAAGTATGCCAAGAAACAGGACCAGATGAACATAAATAATGGTGGACTGTTGCTTGGAATAATTTGGGGGAGTCAGTTGCTCCAAATTACAAACACTGTACCTCCCCCTTAAGGTGTGTGTGTGTGTGTGTGTGTGTGTGTGTGTGTGTGTGTGTGTGTGTGTGTGTGTGTGTGTGTGTGAGTGAGTGTGTATTTTGGGTTTATATATTTTGTAATCGATGTGATTCAAGATTAAATAATTATAGTGTACGTACGGTATATAAATTTGACTTAATTGACAATTGTTGCTTCTACTGTCTGTTGAACACCCATCACCACCACCACTACCACCACCACCACCATCACCACCACTACCACCACCACTACCACCACCGACTGCCAGGGATTGAAACCGTGTCTATACGTGGAATGAATTGTAATACCATATGTCGCTTCACGTTGGCTTATAGTACAAGAACGACACCTCCTCCTCCTCCTCCTCCTCCTCCTCCTCCTCCTCCTCCTCCTCCTTCACCAGTATATAGTAACATGCAGCCTGTGATGGTAGAAGAAAAGGGGAGGATGTGGCCAGCTGTTTGAAGGCAGGAGGCAGGAGGGCCATCAGGTTTTTGGCTCTGGTGTTTCTTCTTCGTGGCTGTGATGACGAATTTGTGGTTGTAATAAACTCCATAATAGAAATATAAAAATAGGAAGAGTACATATTATACAGTATGAGGGAGGGGGATGAGATGAAGGAGGGGGATGAGATGAAGGAGGGGGATGAGATGAAGGAGGGGGATGAGATGAGGGATGGGGATGAGATGAGGAAGAGAGTACAGATATGAGGAATAGAGTAGTGAAAAGGGAGTGAGCAAAAATGAGGGAGAGTGTAGTAAAGAAGGAGTGAGCAGAGATGAGGAAGGGAGGGATGAGGGAGTGAGGGAAGGAGGGATGAAAGAGTGAGTGAGGGAGGAATGGAGGGAGAGAGAAAACAAAAGGGAAGGGGAAGGAGTAGAACACAGTATAGGTCGTATATGCAGGAGAGGTTTGGTTGGACAGAAGTGAAGATTAATATGATAAAAGGTTGATGTCTGACTGACTGACTGACAGACTACCCACGACATGCTGCCGGCAACAGTGGAAGGAAGGAAGCTGTACGAACACTACATCTCAACCATCTGCATATTTCACAACAAACAGCTGACTTGTGTCGAGGCTCACACTCCCATTACTAAACCAAAGGAGAGCTAGTGTAGTGTGTATACCTCCTCACTTCATCTTACACTCAGTTATATTCTCGAAGATATTTATGTATGGTTTGGTGTCATACCTTTCATTCATTTGTTTTGTTTAGTTTAGTTTTTTTTTGTTGTGTGTCTTGTTTGTAATTGTTAAGAAAATCAGTGTGAATTCTTTTATGATTTTTTAATTTAAGGGTGAGAGGAGTTTGCCCTAAGGAACTTTAAAAGGGACCCTGTGATGTTGTCTGTCAGAATATTGGAGGTAAATAAGTCCTTCAAATATTATGGTACCACGAAACACCATCTGTATAAAAGGAGCTTGTTTCGTGGCCTATAGTCAGGAGGAATCAGAAGCCATACACCTGTTCTCATACACAATCACATGCAGGGTACTTAAGAGAAAGAGGGACCAGATGGAAAATTAATTGAATGGTTGAAAAGGAGTGGCTGAGGTCGAAGAGGCGCCAAAACTCTTGCAGTATTAACCCACGTCACTGCTGGCAATAGAGAGAGAGAGAGAGAGAGAGAGAGAGAGAGAGAGAGAGAGAGAGAGAGAGAGAGAGAGAGGAGATAGGTATAGTGTATGTATTGGTGTATATGAGTAAGAGGTATGGGAGGTAGCGTATATGCATGGTGGGGAAAGGGAAATTGTGTGTGTGTGTGTGTGTGTGTTTGTGTTTGTGTGTGTATGAGTGAGTGGGGAAGGGAGGGAGTGGGGGGGAGGTGTGCATGGGGGTAAGAGGGACTAGAGGTGTGTTATTGTATTATGTCATTAAATCATGCAGAGGGACTTAACTAACCAACCAACCAACCAATCCCACAAACCAAACCAACCAATCAACCAACCAACCAACCCACCAACCAACTCACCAACCCACCAACTAACCATTCAACCAACCAACCTACCAACCAACACAACCACCCACCAACGAACACAACACAACCCAACCCAACCCAACACTAACACTTGACTGATCAATAATGTTGTAACCTTTGTTGTTTTGTTCCCTCGTGTAATCTGTGTGTGTGTCCCCCCTCGCTACTTTAAAACCTAACTTCAACTTTACTCCCTTCATTCATCTATCTAACTTCAAACTCTACTCTCATGTAACTTCAAAATAAATGTACTATCTTTCTTCAACTTTACTCTCTTCATTCATCTATCTAACTTCAAACTCTACTCTCATGTAACTTCAATTGTACTCTCTTTCTTCAACTTTACTCTCCTTCTTCAACTCTACTTTCATCAACTAACTTCAAACTCTACTCACATCTAACTACAAAATAAATGTACTTACTTTCTTCAACTCTACTCTACAACTTCAAATATATTCTCTACTTTCCAATTCACCTTCTAACTTCAACTTTTACTCTCAAACTTCAATTATTATTTTTTTTACCCTCATCTATACTCAAAACAGATCCACCTGCTGTACTTTGAAGTGATTTGTTTCGTGGCATAAACATGGAGGAATCAGTTTACCACCAATTCACCCAAAACAGAACACTCAACTTAATATTTTTTTTTAGTTCATTCGTATGGTGTGTTTCATTTGGTATTATAATTATTAATTATTATTATTATTATTATTATTATTATTATTGTTATTGTTATTATTATTATTATTATTATTATTATTATTATTATTATTGTTATTATTATTATTGAACTTGTACTAATAGTCATGTTTTTGTATTTACAGTAAGTTTAGGGATTATTATTATTATTATTATTATTAATATTATTATTATTATTACTTAACATGTACTAATACTCGTGTTTTTATGTTTACAGGTTAGTTTAGGGATTATTATTATTATTATTATTATTATTATTATTATTATTATTATTATTATTATTATTATTACTGAACATGTACTAATACTCGTGTTTTTGTTGTTTACAGGTAAGTTTAGTGATGGTGACTGAGAGGCTGTGTTGGTGTCATCGTTTGTAAGTACTCTATAATCTCAAACATTATTATTATTTTTATTTTAACCTAACAAACATGCACCATCTTATTTACTAATATTATGTTATTGTCATTATCTTGGAGGGTATTGGTACTGTTTATTCCAAATTTTACCCCCCCCCCAAAAAAAAAAAAAAAAAAAAAAAATAAGGTGTATTCTCATTACTTTGTTTTGAGGTATACACAGCAATGTATTTTGTTTATTGGCGTGTGTGTGTGTGTGTGTGTGTGTGTGTGTGTGTGTGCGCGTGTGCAACCAACCTGGAGGCCTTCTACTTCCTCAAATTTTACAAAAAAACAAAAACAAAGTGTATTTATTATTATTATTATTGTTGTTTTGTGTGACACTCTGGAGGACATCGTTCTATTAACCTCCAATCTATAAACAATATTATTTTATGCCTCATTGACAGGTAAGGTTACTGGCCTGTCAAAGTTACAACACGTGTAACCTTCTAAACAAAATGAGGTAGAAATATATTTGGATATAGTCACACCTTTCACTTATGTTGTTATTGTGATATATTTCATGGACACTGATATTATTTATGGACCAATACTATCTCATACACACACACACACACACACACACCTTCCCTTCTCACATCACCCACCTACCCTTCCCACATCATCTAAATTCCCACCTTCCCTCCCTCACCCACCTACATTCCCACCCTCACCACCTACCCTCCCTCACCTACCTACCCAACCTACAGGACCAAGTATCGTTGTGTGTTGTGTGTTTGTTGTGTCCAGTTATATCTATATGTACCGAGGTGTTTTTCATGTGTACACTATTATGTTTGTATAGTTACGGATGTACTTTGTGTATTGGTATATTAAAGCACCTTAATTCCTCCAAAATATACCAGGAAACAGGAACAGATAAACACCAAATAATAATAATAATGATAATAATAATAATAATAATAATAACAATAATAATGATTAATAAGAATAATGATAATAAGAATAATGATAATAATTTCGTGTATTGGTATATTAGAGCAGATTGATTCCTTCAAAATATGCCAGGAAACAGGGCCAGATAAACACCAATAATAATAACAATAATAATAAAAATATAATAATAATAATCTGTTGTTGTCTGGAATAAATTTTAGGAATGTTAAGGTAATGATTTCTTGTAGTACTCAAATTGGAAAGTCAGTGATATATCCACCTTTATTTCCTCGTATAATTGTGTGAGGAAACAGATTACCCAAGTCACTACATACATACATAGTAATATATACGAGGTGGGGAGGAGAAGTGGCTGTTTTTATGGCGTTTAGATAAGAGTAATCAATGGCACTCCTAATTTGACCACTATAAACTGAAGCTCTTAAAACTGCATATGTGTGTGTGTGTGTGTGTGTGTGTGTGTGTGTGTGTGTGTGTGGTGTGTGTGTGTGTGTGTGTGTGTGTGTGTGTGTGTGTGTGTGTGTGTGGTACCCTGGCTTAAGGAAGGAGGGGTGGGGGTGGGGGTAGTATATTTGTGGTAACATACATACTTATATACATACATACATACATACATACATACATACACACACACACACACACACACACACACACACACACACACACACACACACACACACACACACACACACACATATGTATATATATATTTTTTTTCTATACCTCAACCTCGGGGCTGTAGACTCTTGCGAGGCCCCGAGATTATTGGGTGTCGCACAACATCAACAAACAAAAATAGATGGTGTCCTGTTGCTTGGAATAGTTTGTAGGAATCAGTTGCTCCAGAATTACCAACACTATCCCATCCATCCATATACCCTCATAAATAACTTTGTATATATATAATCCATAAATAACTTTGTATAACTTTGTATATATATAATCCATAAAATAATTTTGTATAATACTGTATATATAATCCATAAATAACTTTGTATATATATATTGTACTGTTCCCATAAGGTATTGCGACAATTCTTGATAGAACTTTAACCTTAGTAATATCCACAACTATTTGTAGGTACTATAAGCATGTATAACAGAAGGAAATATACATATCCTTCTGTAATACATACTTATATATATCCCTACAAACAACTATGGACATTAATATATTTAATGCTTTATCTATAGTTGTCGCAATACCTTTTTTGGCAACTGTACATGATGATTCAGTACACTAACTTTGTACATAAGGAGGTTGTTGTACTGGTGAGGTCACAACAAGTGTTCGTTCAGTATATAGCCTAAACTCCATGGTGGTGGTGGTGATGGTGGTAGATAATGGTAAAAATTTGTGTACAGGTGTTGAGGCTGTGGTGTGTTCTGTTTATTTTTAGTTTATTTTATTTTTTCTTTGTGGTGAGTTGGTGTTTGGTTGGTTGGTTGTTTTAAGATGTTTTTGAGTGTCTGGATTTCATTTGTTGCTGTTCAATCTCTTTTTATATTTTTTCTTTAATCTCTTTTCTCTCTTTCTCTCTCTCTCTATCTCTCTCTCTCTCTCTCTCTCTCTCTATCTATCTATCTATCTTTTTTTTCTCTCTGTCTCTCAAAAGTTATGTAATATCTCCAACACACACACACACACAACACAAGGTCTATGTAAACACCTGCAAAACACACACACACACACACACACACACACACTAGTTATATAATATCTCCAACACCCACCCACACACACAAGGCCTATGTAACCACCTGACACACACACACACACACACACACGAGTTATATAAATATCACCAACACACACACACACACACACACACAAGGCCTATATAACCACCTGACACACACACACACACACACACACACACACACACACACACACACACCACACACACACACACACACACACACACACACACAACACACACACAAGGTCTAAGTAAACACCTGACACACACACACACACACACACAAACACACACACGACCTTATATATATATATCACTAACACACACACACACGACTTAAGTAAACACTGCAGCCAACCATGATACCTAAAAGCTCAAATTTCATTGTTTACTAATTGATTTCCCTTTAACACACACACACACTGAAAAAAAAAATAATGATAATAATAAACAGCAAGAACTTATAATATACAACAGCTTGTGAGATACGTGTTTATATCAATACATACTAACATACATACAGCCTAGAGAAAACTATGAATGAACTGTGAGGAGAGTGATAGTGAGGGATGGAGGGATGGTGAGGGAGGGAGAAGTGAGGGGGGCGACAGTATATATGTTATTTTTCTATGTTACGTTGCTTCTCTCTCTTCTCTCTCTCTCTCTCCTCTCTCTCTCTCTCTCTCTCTCTCTCTCTCTCTCTCTCTCTCTCCTCTCTCTCTCTCTCTCTCTGTGTGTGTGTGTGTGTGTGTGTTGTGTGTTTTATCGCACGTTTGAGACACGAATGACTAACTAAACAGAATGAATGGACTGTTTCCTATACAGCCTCTCTCTCTCTCTCTCTCTCTCCTCCTCTCTCTCTCGCTCTCTCTCTCTCTCTCTCTCTGCAGCCTACTCCTCCCACTCACATCCCCACCACCACCATTGCCTCTCTCTCTTCTCCTCTCTCTCTCTCTCTTCTCTTCTCTCTCTCTCTCTCTCTCTCCGTAGCAACGTGGTATAAGGTCACTGCTCCTCTCTCTCTCTCTCTCTCTCTCTCTCTCTCTCTCTCTCTTCACCATTCATGCCAGCCGCCCTCTCTCTCTCTCTCTCTCTCTCTCTCTCTCTCTCCTCTCTCTCTCCTCTCTCTCTCTCTCTCTCTCTCTGTATCATTTGTCATTCTTGTGTCTCTTTCACTTTGCTACTCTTTTGCATTTCATTTGTATCATTCTCTCTTTCTCTCTCTCATTCTCTCCCTTTCTCCTTCCTTCCCTCCCTTTCTACTTCATTCCCTCCCTTTCTCCTTCATTCCCTCCCATTCTCTTTCTCTCCATTTCTCCTTCATTCCCTCCCTTTCTACTTCATTCCCTTCTTTTCTCCTTCATGCCCTCCCTTTCTCATTCCCTCCCTTTCTCCTTCATTCCCTAGCTCCCTTTCCACACCCTTCATCATCCACTCTCCCTCATTCCCACCCTTCCTTTCTTCCTCACCCTCCCTCTTCCTGTCTCTCTCCTCCCAAGATCCCTCCCTCCCTCCATGCCTCCCTCCCTCTCACTTCCTTTGTCTCCCTCGTCCCTCCCCCCACCCCCTCCCTCCTCCCTCCCTCCCTCACTTCAGTACTAAAGTTGAAAATTCAGTCAATGACGCGTTATACCGGGATAGTCGTGAATCGGGTTGGCTTTGTCTGGCCTCTCTCTCTCTCTCCCTCCCTGTTGTTGTTGGTGCTTGTGCTTGTGTTGGTGTTGTTGTTTGTGGTAGGCTGTGGTTGTGTGGTTGTGGTGTTTGTGGTGTTTGTGTTTGTGGTTGTGGTGGTGGTTGTGTGGTGATGTGGTAGGCTGGTGTGATTGTGTTTGTGGTAGCTTTTCGTGTGGTTGTCTTTGTGGTAGGTAGGCTGTGGTGTGTGGTCTGTATGATGTTTTATATGAGTGAGAAATACAGGTGTTATCCATGTGTGTATATAGGCCAGACCAAAATCACTCCCATCACTCACTCCTTGTATACCACACCTCATTCATTCACTCACTCACTCACTTAATTCATTCACTCACTTGCTTGCTCTCAATCAATCAATCACTCGCTCGCTTGATCTTTCCCTAACTCACTCATTCACTCACTCACTTGCTCACTCAATCAATCAATCATTCACTCACTCACTCACTTGCTCTCTCTCTCAATCAATCAATCCATTACTTGTTTACTCTTTCAATCACTTGCTAGCTCTCTCAAACACTCACTCGCTCGTTCACTCAATTATACATTCACTCACTCAATTATACATTAACTCACTCACTCGCTCACTCAATAATACATACATTCACTCACTCACTCGCCCACACACACCCTCACATATTCACTCATTCACTCACTCACTTCTTCAGTTTAAATACCCAAAGTTTAGGTCATATACGATTTAACATACATTATAATTATATATATTTTTCATTACACTATGCCAGACTGAATTTTTCTTAAAGGACTCTGTGTGATGTAGTCAGAAAATTGGAGGTAAATGAGTCCATCAAACATTGCCATAGATAAATAGATGAAGATATAGATTGATGATTTGATAGATAGATAGACGGATAGATTGATGGATGGATTGATAGTTGGATAGATGGATGGATTGATAGATGGATAGATGAAGATATAGATGGATAAATTGATGGATAAATAGATGGATTGATAGTTGGATAGATGAAGATATAGATGGATAAATTGATGGATTGATAGATGGATAGATGAAGATGTAGATGGATAAATTGATGGATAGATAAATGATGATGATGGTATAGTTGGAGAGATGACTAAATAGATTGTTTGATTGATGGATGGTTGAGGTGAGTAATGATGGGTTAACGGATAGGTCAATTGTTTGTATGTATGTATGTATGTACAGTTGCCAACACAAGTAACAGGTCCAAAGGAGAGAGAGAGAGAGAGAGAAAGAGAGAAAGGATAGGTGAATGGTGGAGTGTATCTGTGTGTATGTGTGTGTGTGTGTGTGAGAGAGAGAGAGAGAGAGAGAGAGAGAGAGAGAGAGAGAGAGAGAGAGAGAGAGAGAGAGAGAGAGAGAGAGAGAAAGAGAGAGAGTGGATTGAGGAGTGTATCTATCTGTGTGTGTGTGTGTGTGTGTTTTGAGGACGGGAGTTACATAATGTTTCCTTGACCCCCTCCAGTCTTCTAACTCCAACCCCCCCCCCATCCCCCACTAATTTCCTCCCCACTCCCCCAGCCTCCATCCCTCCTCAAACCCCTCAACCCTCCCCTCTCTCCTCTCCCTATACCTAATCCTCCCCTTCCCTCCTCTCCCCTTATCCTCCCCTTCCTCTCCCTCCCCTCACCCCTCCCCTCCCCTCCCCTCCCTTCCCCTCACTTCATCTCTTTCTGTACCCTTGCCTCAAACTTTGCATTCCCATCTCCCCCTTCCCCTCTCTCCTTCCCCTCACCCCCATCTCCCCTTCCCCTCACCCTCCTTTTACCCATCCCTAGTTCCTGTCCCCCTCCCCTCATCCCCAAAACCACTCCCCCATACCTTGTTCCTGTCCCCATCACCCCAAAACCACTCCCCCATCCTCTTCTCCCCCATCCCTGGTTCCTGTCCCTCCCCCTCACCCCAAAACCACTCCCCCATCATCCTCTTCTCCCCCATGCCTGGTTCCTGTCCCCCCATCCTCTTCTTCCCATCCTCTTCTCTCCCCCCCACCCCCGCCCCCGCCCCCAGTAGCAGGTGTGTGGGGTGTGGTGTGTGGGATGTGTTACTCAGGCTGTGATCAATAATGTGCATAGTACTAGGGAGGTAGGGAGGGAAGGAGGGAGGGTAGGGTGGTAGGGAGGGAAGGTGGTATTAGGTAAGGGAGGGTGGGAGGGAAAAAGGGTAGTATTAGGTTGGGAGGGAAGAAGAGAGGGTAGTGCTAGAAGGGGTGGGAGGGAAAAAGTGTAGTATTTGGGTAGGGAAGGAAAGAGGGAGGGTAGTACGAGGGAGGGATGTTAGTGTAGGTAGGTCTAGGGAGGGAGAGATGGATAGAGGGTAATATTTGGTTGGCAGGAAGGAAGGGAGAGTAGTTCCAGGTTGGCAGGAAGGAAGAGAGGATAGTAGTAGGCAGGTAGGTAGGCAGGGAGGGTAGTATAGGTAGGTAGGAAGGCAGGGAGGGTCGTATAGGTAGGTAGAGAGGGTGGAAGAGAGGAAGAGGTAGTATCATGGAGGGTGGAAGAGAGGGGTTGAAGGTATATGTGTTGTAACAGGGTTGGAGTTGCAGCTGCCTTGGTTCCAATACTTCCCCCTCTATCATGATGGCTCACGTACACACACACACACACACACACACTATTCCTACGCTACATACATACATACATACTGGCATAAGGAGGTAATTATTCACTTTATATGTTACATTGGAGTGCCTTGATTCCTCCAAAGTATGCCAGGAAACAAACAACAGAATCAGAAGAGCAAAAATAATAATGGTGTTCTTCTGTTGTTGCTTGGAATAGTTTGGAGGATTCAGTTGCTCCAGAATTACCAAAAACACAAAACTCCCTCCCCCCCCATAAAATAACCATAGGGACGAGAGTACTACTACTACTATTACTACTACTATTACTACTACTATTACTACTACTACTACTACTACTACTGTCTTGTCAAGTGGTGTGTATGTGTGTGTGTGTCTCTGTTCAAGTGTGTGTGTGTGTGTGTTCAAGTGTGTGTGTGGGTGTGGCTCTGGGTGTGTGTGTGTGTGTGTGTGTGTTGAAGTGTGTGTGTGTTCAAGTGTGTGTGTGTGTGTGTATGTATGTGTGTGTGTCAAGTGTGTGTGTGTGTGTGTGTGTGTGGGTGTGGCTCATACTTGTTTATACTCCGTTAAGGTTCAGCTGTTATGGGTTGGCATTTCAAGGTTGTTGTTGTTGTTGTTGTTGTTGTTGTTGTTGTTGTTGTGATCTTCCTTCATCTTATATAACACGAGGACCATCCAAGGTCGAGACTGTCATATGTCCAGTTTGGCTACACTATAAATTATAACGGCATTGTTGTTGTATGTTTAGTAAATCTAATGTTGTGTTTTAATGCAGTTTTAAAGGGGAGAGTTTCTTTTTGGTACATTGGAGTGCCTAGATTCCTCCAAAGTATGCCAGGAAACAGGACCAGATGAACAAAAATAATGGTGTTCCGTTCGTTGCTTTGAATAGTTTGGAGGATTCACTTGCTCCAGAATTACCAACATAAAACTTCCCCCTTAATCATAGTATATATTTATCAATCTAATATTTAGTTGTTATTATTAATGTGTCAATTGTTTTTCTCGTAAAGGGTCTTTCTTGTACGAGTAGATAAATCTGTTATTGGATTTCTCTGTGACGACGAGTGATATCATCTGGCGTTAACCAGAGTAAAAAAATAACTGGCAATTTGCGAACCCATAGTTTTCGTCACATCCATCAATGCTACATCGCTAGTCGACTTCCTCTTTCGCTAACCTATCAACTTTTTTTTTTTTTTTTTTTTTTTTTTTTATGTTTTCGTTCGCCAGCCTATGAATTTATTTCTTTGTTTATTTATTTTTTTATTTTTTTATTCGTTCGCCAGCCTATCAATTTATTTATTTTTATTTATTTATTTATTTAATTTTTTAGGGGGAAGTAGACCCTCACCTCACAAGAGAGAGAGAGAGAGAGAGAGAGAGAGAGAGAGAGAGAGAGAGAGAGAGAGAGAGAGAGAGAGAGAGAGAGAGAGAGAGAGAGAGAGAGAGAGAGATTGTGGACGGAGTGATTTTTAGACAGAATATCTAAACTCGTGTGTCCCCTATCGCTCCGATACTGAAGGTACCCCTGGTGTTGACAGTTGTGGGTCGTGTTGTAGACGGACTGCATGGGGAACAAACAACAACAGACTTATAAACTACTCATATTAACTTTATTACGATGTTTGTGGTAATAACTAATAACTTAAAGACGACTAATAATACTAATAAACCTTTGAAAAATAATAATAAGCTAAGCAGACAACAAAAAGAGTATGGAACAGAAAGATATAGTTGCCCACACTAATAACATAAAGACTACTAATAATACAAAAAAAAAAAAAAAAAAACTTGAAATATAATAATAAATGAAGCAGGCACAACAAAAAGAGTATAGAACAGAGAGGTACAATTGGCCACACATGAATCTGGTACGCCTCGCTACTTGTGAGATACCTACAACAGGAGGCAAAGTAAGCAAAAACAAGCAGAACAGTAAGTAATAACATTTTATTGTCTGCCTGTCAACAAACTATACACTTTTTTTTTTTTAACTTTCCTTTCTATTGTAACGAGCCAAACCAACTTCATGTGTGGTCAACTGTACATACCATCACTCACTACTATGTGGGGTAAATAATAATATAATCTGATACAGGACTTTTGATCGTTACTGTACACACCACTCACTCACTACTATGTGTGGAGTAAAAATAATATCATCTAATAATAATATCCTCTAATACAGGATTTTTGCACGTTACTGTACGCATAATAATCATAAACATAAGAAGAGGAGGAGAAGGAGAAGGTGAAGCAGGAGGAGTGTAAGAAAACCGGTGTGATGAGTCCGGGATAGTCCGCCGGAAATTACTGCCTTGTCCACACGGCTGCTTCTTGTATGTATGTATGTGTGTGTGTAGGTAGGTAGATGATGTTGTTGTAGTTGTTGAGGTTGTTGTTTAGGTTGATATTATTGTTGTTGTTGATGTTGTTGTTGTTGTTGTTGAGGCTGGAAGGTTGGTATTCGTCCGGTTAGGGAGATTCACTACTACAATTACTCCACCATCACTCACACAATACCACAACAACTTATAATCCACCAGTCCACCACTCACACAATTCCACAAAAACATGGTCTACCGCTCACATAATTACACTCAAATATGGTCTATCTCTCACATAATGCCACAACAAATTGGTCCACCTCTCACACAATTACACTTAGATATGGTCAATCTCTCGCACAGTTCCACAAATGGTATATCCTTTTCACAGAACTCCACAGCTGGTTAATGATTCCTCGACTGGTCCATTTTTCACACAATTTCACAACAATTAGTCCACCACACACAATTACACAACAACACAACAATTAGTCCACCTACACACACAATTACACAACTACACAAATCCACCATTAACCAACAACTCCACAACTGTATTAAGACTTGAAAATCCATGCCAACAACGAGATAAAAAAAAATAAGTTTAGGTATCATATTTTATAATCATTGCATTTTTTCACACAGTCAATATTTACATTTTTTTTATATTTACTTTATAATTATTGCACTTTTTCACATAGTCAATATTTACACTTTTTTTAGTTTTTGTTTTACTTTATAATCACTGGACTTTTTCACTCCATATCTTCATTTTACTCGTATGTGACCAAGTGGGTACAAATGTCCTATACGAGAAAAACCTTAGGGCATGACCATTAACCCGAAGGTATACTAGGAAAATAATGTGTGTCCAAGAGTGTGAGTGTGTGTGTGTGTGTATACCTCGTACATGTACATACGTGTGTGTGTGTGTGTGTGTGTGTGTACGGTACCTTCTCTGGTCACATGCCTATATTGTGTACTCCCATTTAGTTATTTGTTATTGCTATTTGTTATTATTTTTATATTATTATTGTTATTATTATTATTATTGTTTTTTTTATTATTATTATTATTGTTTTCTTTATTATTATTATTATTATACTTATTATATAAATGCATTGACTCTTTCATTTAATATCTTTAGCTTCAGAGTAAAATGTAATGTAATACAAGACAAAATTACAGGTAAAATGTACACACACACCACCAGGTAATTACCATCTGCAAGTTTTAATTACTGGAATGTACAGTCGGACTCAGAAATTCGTGTACACCACTGTGACATACATCAAGGGTTCATTACAACAAGAACATTTTGTACATATATTTTCTATCACAAAAAAAAAAATATATATATAGTAAGTTTATTTAGGTAATATTTGAGAATTAATTAGTTAGTAGAAGAATGTATGTGTAGATTAAAGACCTCTGTGTACGAATTTCTGAGCCCGACTGTACATGAAGCTTGAATCTAAAGACCCATTGAACGTGTATGGGAATTGGAGGCTTCTGATTCCTACTGTATGTGTCACGAAACAAGCTCCTTCCTTCCTTCCATAATGGGTGGCGTTTCGTGGTAATATTTGAAGGACTCGTCTACCTCCAATTTTCTTACTACATGACAGGGTACATGTATAAGAGGGTTATTCACTTTTGTTACATTGGAGTGTCTTGATTCCTCCAAACTATGCCAGGAAACAGAATCAGAAAAGGAAAAAAATAATGGTGTTCTGTTGCTTGGAATAGTTTGGTGGATTCAGTTGCTCCAGATTTACCAACACAAACTTTCCCCCTCAAGGTCAGGTTGTTTTGAAGGGAAACGGTACATTTTCACCAAGATAAAATTATCACACTGGAGTTAAGGAATTCTATTGTGAGTAAATTGGATTAGGCCTATTTCTTATTCCTCTAAAATAGGCTGAGTATTGGATCACATTATAGATAGTCAGTCAGTCAGTCTGTTAGCTAGTCAATCAATCAATCAGTGAATGAGTGAGTGAGTAAGTTAGTTTTTTATTTTTTGAGTCAGTCAGTCAATCAGTGAATGAATGAGTGAGTGAGTGAGTGAGTCAGTTAGTTTGTGAGTCAGTCAGTCTGTATAAAGCAGTCAGTCAGCCAGCATAAAGCAGTCAGTCAGTCAGCATAAAGCAGTCATTCCGTCAGTTAAGCAGTCCATCAGCCACTCTGTCAGTCAGTGAGTCAGTCTTTCCATGGCAAAACAGAACACTCACTTCCCATGCAGGCAACAGGTATGATCAGTAGTGGCCTGTATATCGAAGAGGTTGGTGGTGGTAGTGTGGTGGTGAAGGTGGTGGTAGGTAGTGATGGTCATGGTGATGGTAGTGTGGCCTAGTAGTAGTGGTGGCCTGGTGGTAGTGGTAGTAATTATAGGGGAGTCCCAAACAACAGGTGCCCGCAAAAAAAGAAAGGTCAGAAAGAATTCATTACGGTCATCCCTCCCTACACCCCCCCCACCCACCCCTCTCATAACCCTCCCAACCCCAACTCTATCGGTATTTATCATCATCATCATAATAGTAGTAGTAGTAGTAGTAGTAGTAGTAGTAGTAGTAATTATAATCGATGCAGTCACCAACATCATAAATATCTATCTTTATCTATCTTTATCTATCTTTTGTTGTTATGATTTTATTTTTAGGAGAGATCTGAATGTGGATATATATTTATTTTCTTTGTTTAATAAGGGACCCTGTGATATAGTCAGAAAATTGGAGATATATGAGTCCTTCACATATTGCCACGAAACACTGCTTACATAGAAATTAGCTCGTTTCTTGGCATAGTCAGGAGGAACCAGAAGCCTCCAATTTTCATTACTCCCCCAATAGTATTATTTTTTATAATTAGAGGTTCTGTTTAATGGCATAATTTGGAGGAATCAGAAACCTTCCCATTCACCAAAAAAAAAAAATAATAATAATAATAGCGTATTGAGAATGGTTGTGAAATATGGGTTCATTGACCATAGACTTTCACGGCCTTATAGCTGAGTGTTGGTGTGTGCATATGTTGGTGTTTGTTTATGTTTGTACAGGAGTCATGAGGTGAGTGATAAATGTGTTGTTGGTTTTCCTTATCTTGTATATACTGTTGATGTCTGGTGTAGGGATGTGAGTGACGTGTACAGGAAAGGAAAGGAAGGAAGGAAGGAGGCCAGTGTTGTATACCTGTATAGTAATATCTCTCAGTCCTGTACAGTCATATATCTCAGTCCACCAGTATTGTGTGTGTGTGTGTGTGTGTCAACATAACAAACATGTATATATCTCTGTCACTCACACACACACACACACACACACACACACACACACAAACACGAGTACTTTAATAACAATATGTAAATAGCGGCCTTGTGGTTCTCTGATGAGTGAAATTATGTAGGGCAAAGTTTGGTGATTTGAGTAGGAAGGAGTGCATGTGTAAAGTGTGTATTTCTCTCACCCACCCTGCATGTTGTGAAGGAACCCTGATTTATATACTACGTGTAAGTGAAGATTAATTATTTATATACTACGTGTAAGTGAAGGTTAATGATTTATATACTACGTGAAAGTGAAGGTTAATTATTTATATATTACGTGTAAGTGAAGGCTAATTGTTTATATACTAGGTGTAAGTGAAGATTAATGATTTATATACTACGTGATTTGAGATTCATTTGATGGTCACACCCAAGTTTTATGGTTTATCAAAATATGTAATGTTAAATAATACATATTACTTAATTTATATACTCTTTTTACTGAAGTTCTCTGAATATTGTTTACTTATAAATTCTTTGTTATACTTATATTGTTCCTGATACTACCATCCTCTTATTCCTCTTATGATAACTCGAGTTTTATAACATTATAGATTTAACTTCAGTGGGAGTTATACTAAATGTGTGTGTGTGTGTGAGAGAGAGAGAGAGATAGATAGATAGATAGAGAGAGAGAGACAGAATAGGGGGATGGAGTGGGAGTGGGGGTAGGGGGTTAGTGAAGGAGGCCGAGGTGGTCGCCAGTAGCACCAGACTGTCTGGAACATGGAGCTAGAATAGGAGGAGACGACCCGCGGTCAGAAAAGTGAGGTCAGGTCAGCCATATTGGGATTGGCAAGAAGCTCGCCAGCCGCTCCTTAATTATTAATCTGGCCATGACTTATGTCACCCCAAAGGTGATTAATTCATACATTCTGCAGACAATGAAATATATTGTCACTAAACAGTTTGGGTGAACACTAACACTATCTTCAGTGGTCACGACAGAGTGAAGAAATAACATATTATACAGTAACGCAGTTCCTTTTTATGCAGTTATCAAAGTATGTCATGTGTATGTCTATGCGTGTGTGTGTGTGTGCGTGTGCTTGTGTATGTGTGTGTACATTTTGGTGTGGTAAAATATGTTTACATGTGAGGGAGGGTCACCAAACAAATTAATAAACGGCTGTGTTTGTGTGTTACTTAGGGAGGGACCCATTTATCAATTAGGAAGTTCATTAAGGGATTACGTTTGTGAGACCCATCACTAAGGTTGAAAATGTCATGGTTTTGAATATACAACAATAATTCAGTTATTTTTCTTTTTCCGACTTCATGACATATACAGTATAAGAGTTGGCATCCTTCTCAGTGTAACTGTAATTGGCATTACATGTATCATTAAATATTGCATTATTCATTTTGCCTCCCTAGTTAGGATGATCGGTTACTTGGCCATGCCTATTATTCCAAGGAAATGCATACCATTGGATTCTGTTCCAATTTTAAGTGTGTCAAGCAAGTGTGTTAGAAATATTAAAAATAATATTTCTCTTTAGGTAATCAATGACTCTGTTCTGAAAAGTAGGATATTATCTGATTCTGTTAATATAGAGCCAGAGGAATACATGTATATTCCAAGTCAGTCTCATCTCTCAAAGTGTACAAATAAGATAGTTTTAAATATAGCAGGATTTGATATATATAAGTTAATGAAGTCCTTGTATTGTGAACCATACATTGTTGCCCTAAACTCAGACAAGACTGATAAACATATTCTTTCCTTCGTAAAACTTAAAGACAGAGTAAACTTGGTGTATCCATCTGATGATGTAATTGATATATGTATTACATCAGAAAAACTGTTTAGGGAAAGAGGGTCCAACACCACTTTGGAGAGGGTAGATTGTAGCAAAATAATAATATCAGTGTTAATATATTATGCCCACAAATACATATTTTCTACTTTAGCTGGCCACATGTACGACTGATAATCACTTGAATTAGTTAATTAAGGCAGTTGCTGAATCATATTTGCAGGTGAAATATGTATATAAGGCCAAACAAATTACTAAGAAGTTGGCATCCAAAGTGAAAGTAAAGAGTTGACAAATATATACAAAACTTATACATTTCAGTGGCCAATTTGGTATAGAGTGATAGGTCAGTAATTTATAACTTTCTATTCATATTATTGAAAGATGTGTGAATTGTATGTTATTAATTAAAGAATACGAAATACATGTCATACCGTAATTAAAAATGAATAAACATCGTGAGGAATATGGGTAAACTGTATGGGTACTATGAGTGGTCAGCCTTTCTTGCCAATACTAGGCGTTGGCTTCTGGGGACCTGACTGGCTTCACTCCACTGAGACCCAAATGAACGCGCGGGCCGCCTCCTCCTATTCTAGCTCCATGGTCTGGAACGTCTTCCTGCCCCTCCACCCACCCACCCTACCCTACCCTAACCTAACCTACCCTACCTAACCCTACCCTATTTCCAGACCTACCTCCCTACATCCCTACCCTACCTTCCTCCTACATCCCCTGTCCTCTATCCGCCCTACCGTATTTTCAGACCTAACTCTCCCTCCCTCCCTCTCTTTCTCCTTCTCCTCCCTCCCCCTTCCTCCTTCTTCACCATATTTTAGCTTGCTCTGTCGCCTGGGAGAGAGAGAGAGAGAGAGGGGGGGAGAGAGTGTGGGGGGAGAGGGGAGGAAGTAGCATGCCAGATGGTGAAGGAGAGAGAGAGAGAGAGAGAGAGAGAGAGAGAGAGAGAGAGAGAGAGAGAGGTGTGGGAGAGAGAGGAAGGCAATGAGGCTGGCTGGTGGGGGGGGGAGAGGGGAAAGAGAGAGGAGGAGGGGTAGGGGGAAAAAGAGAGAGGTGGAGTGAGAGGGGGAAAAGAGGTAGTAGAAGGGGGAAAGAGAGAGGAGACGAGGGGGGGGTTAAGATAGAGGATGAGGATGGGGGGGGGGGGGAGGAGAGAGAGAGGAGGGAGAGGGGGGAAAGAAAGATAGAGAGGAAGAGGAGAGTGGGGATGAAGGGTTAGAGAGAGTAGACAGGGAGACACACACACACACACACCTACAGTAAAAGAAAGGAAACGAGGCTCACTGGGGAGGGGGGGGCGGGGGCGGTGTGGGGGTGGGGGGGAGAGGGGGGTGTTTGAGTTAGGCAGACACACACACACACACACACACACACACAGACAAAGAGACAGACAGACACAGACACAGAGAGAGAGAGACACACACACACACAGACACAGACACAGAGAGAGACAGACAGACAGACATACACATACAGAGAGAGAGAGAGACAGCCAGACAGCCAGACAGAGAAAGAGAGAATGAGAAGTGTGTGTTGTGACGGGTGGGGATAGAGACACACACACACACAGACACACACACACAGACAGACAGACAGGCTTACATCATTAGCTCAGCCGCTACACTATTGATTGAGGCGGCAGCTATATAGAGTACACACACACACACACACACACACATATCAAACACAGGATAGGACACTCTCTTTCTTTCTCTCTCACACACACACATTAAACACAGAACAGGACTACTCTCTCTCTCTCTCTCTATCTCTCTCTCTCTCACACACACATACACACAGACACAGGTGAGGTCAGTCAGTGTTAAAGAAAGATAGGTTGAATGATTAGACAAACTGGAGTACAGTATGGAATTGATAACCAGACAACGTGTGAGCAGGTTAATTAAGAGAAGTATATATAACTCATGTTGTGGACAAATTGGAGCACACATAACCCTACAAACTCTATCATAAAACACGTCTTATATAATTATGTAGAGGGATTCTTTCTGTTGCTTGGGATAATCTTGGAGGAATAAGCAGAGCCCCAGAAATTGTTACTTCACTTAACTTTTAAATTTTGGTTGGCGACTGTACAGTATTTATCACAAGGTATAGCTTTTAGTGGAAGGAAATCTGGAGAGCCAAGGTATATAATAATATATATATATATATATTAGGAATGGGCTAAATTACTTGTGTGTGTGTGTGTGTGTGTGTGTGTGTGTGTGTGTGAGAGAGAGAGACAGAAGAGTCCTGTCTTGGGTTTCATCTGTGTGTGTGTGTGTATGTGTGTGTGTGTGTGTGTGTGTGTGTGTGTGTGTGTGTGTGTGTGTGTGTGTGTGTGTGTGTGTGCTTCTAAGGTATTTGGTAGGAATTAATTGGTGATCAACATAATTATTGCCAAGTCAGGTCAGTTAAGTGGTCAGCCTCTCAAACACCCATGCGCACACACACACACACACACACACACAGACACGTGCTCCTTTAGACACACACACACACACACAGACAGTCAGTGAGCCACATGTGGTGTAAACACTTGCATTCATCTCATGTGGTGAATCTCGTGGGAATGCAGACCAAACTGACCATTACAGCAGCTATACAGAGGGTCCAAATTACCTTTATTATTCCACACCTTCCAACATACAAATATACAATTTAATAACACACACACACACACACACACACACAACTTTTAAATATCCGTCTGATGCTTCACACACACACACACACACACACACACACACACACACACACACACACACACACACACACACACACACACACACACACACACACACACACACACACACACACATCTTCTAAATATCCGTCTGATGCATCATACACACACACACACACACACACACACACACACACACACACACACATATATACATACATACACACAGCTTCTAGATAAAATTCTGATGCTTTAACAGACATACACACACACTGTAAGTACGTCTATTCTGTATATACTGTATGTGTATGTATGTATGTATGTATAAGTATAAACTACCCCCAATCAAATTATAATTATCACACACACATGCTGTACCATTCTTCACAATAAACTGTTTATTATTATTATTATTATTATTATTATTATTATTATTATTTTAGCCGCCTCACTGGAGTTTGGCTAAAATGACCTATGCACAGTTTGACTCTATATTCCTTTATTTATTTTAGAATGTTGGGTCAAACCTATCAAACATGAATTATATATAGGAATCAATATTTATGTTCACTATACTGTTAAATTTTGTCACTTAGTCTATATGTTATGTTATTATAATGGTACGTGTTTTACTCTACGTTACTTGTGTTTACTAGATGACTGTGTGTAGTAGACTCTATACCCTCTCTGCTCTCTCTCTCTCTCTCTCTCTGATCTCAACACATGTGGGTATATCGTGTGTCTTATATTAGTGTTGTATCAGCAGTAACCATCCCTGTACACACACACACACACACACACACACACACACACACACACACACACGCACACACACACACACACACACACACACACACACACACACACACACACACACACACACACACACACACACAGCCAGCTTCTAAATATTCCCCTGATGCCTTAAATGTAGCAAGTTATGACCGTATGTGTGTGTATGTTTCTGAGTGCGAACAAGTGTGAGAATCAGACGTCGAAAGAGGAGTAGGCTACACACGTGTGCGAGAAGTGTGTGTGTGTATGTGTGTGTGTGTGTGTGTGTGTGTGTGTACAGTTGTATGCATATTCTCCATGTCTACTTAAAATGCCTTGCGTTGCCAATAGCCTTAATTAAGGAGGTAATACACTTTACATTGGTGTGTCTTGATTCCTCCAAAGTATTCCAGGAAACAGGACACTATTAACAAAAATAATGGTGCCCTGTTCCTTGTAATAGTTTGGAGTAATCAGTTGCTCCAGATTTACCAAGCACTGTATTACCCTCTCTATTGTATTGTATTTTTCTTTTTTTTACTGTTTTGTAATATTATCTTTCAAAGTGTATACAACAATTAAACAAACAAACAAACAAACAAAGTATACTATCAACACAGATTAATTTATGCATGTTTTGGCACTGTATTTTACATTGTGACAGGACCTCCTCTCCCCCAACCCAACCCACCACCACATGCTTGTGTCATGATATCTGTAACAGGTCATTCATAACTATAATATAGGTCACAGTGAACAGCTATACCACCAGTCAGTCGCACCTTATTAATCTCCAGCATAAATCTTTACAACACCAACAACCTCACACACACAAACCCTCATCACCACCATCCCAATGTAGTTCACTTCTCATATGGCCCCTTACAACACCAACAACCTCACACACACACACACCCTCACCACCACCCTTGTCCAGTACACCGACAGAGACAAGCATGTACACTCGTGATACATAATTTCTGACCAGAGTGTGAGGAGCAGAAAGCTTTGAATCGCCTGGTATTGCTCATTTCCCACACCCAGTACACCTATATAGAGGCTGAGTTCGAATGCAGGGTTCTGTTGCTTGGAATAGTTTGGAGGAATAAGTTGCTCCAGATTTACCAACACTGTACTTTCAAAACCTTAAATCCTCGTCTAGATGAACTGCATTATGGTATATATAGTAGACAAACAAACAAACAAACAACAATGAACGTAACACACTCACATTCACCCACAAGGAGGCCAAAAAAATAAACAGCCTAAATATATCCTACTTTGAACCACCTTAGTATTTCCTGGGATTGAAGTGTGCAGACAGTCCCGGACATAGTGTAGTGTGTGTGTGTGTGTGTTGTGTGTGTGTGTGTGTGTGTGTGTGTGTTGTTACTCCTCCCTCCCTATCCATCCATCACATCTGTCCGTCCCTGTAAATAAACGGGAAGGAAAGGATACAAGATATTTTTTTCCCCTGTATAATATTTTTCATATCTCGGTCGGTCGGTCGGTATGCATTTAATGACTGGGTATTTTTACTATTATTATTATTATTATTGTTATTATTATTATTATTATTATTATTATTATTATTATTATTATTGTTATTAGTATTTTTTTTTTTTTTTTTTTTTTTTTTGCCATATCCAATTTCTCAGTCGCATGTGTGTGTGTGTGTGTGTGTGTGTGTGTGTTACGGTAATGAAAATAGAGGAATACGGTTCATAGTATATACAATACATTATTATCTATTGTCCTTAGTGTATGAATGAAGGATGGCATTGACCTAAGAGTTGAACGTGTGTGTGTTTACTCAGTGTGTTGTACCGGTATAGTGTATATATAGTTTATGTGAAAAAAAAAAATGGTCTGCCCAGGTATTCATTGTTTGTTTATACTCAAATTAATGAACGCATATCATTGGCCTATATACACTAGCAGCCCAAGAACGAGATACTGTTACTACTGCTGCTGCTACTGTTGTTGTGGTTATCATCCTTCATTATCACCTTGCAGTCAAGAACGAGATACTACTACTACAGCTGCTCCTACTGTTGTTGTGGTTATCATCATTCATTATCACCTTGCAGTCAAGAACGAGATACTGTTACTACTGCTGCTGCTACTGTTGTTGTGGTTATCATCATTCATTATTACCTTGCAGTCAAGAACGAGATACTACTACTACAGCTGCTCCTACTGTTGTTGTGGTTATCATCATTCATTATCACCTTGCAGTCAAGAACGAGATACTGTTACTACTGCTGCTGCTACTGTTGTTGTGGTTATCATCATTCATTATTACCTTGCAGTCAAGAACGAGATACTACTATTACTGCTGCTCCTACTGTTGTTGTTGTTATCATCATTCATTGTCACCTTCCTTCCTTGCCTTGGGGTTTTTGTGTCGTCTTCATATACTTGCTTGTTTGTTGGTCTTTGTTTGAGGTTTATTGTGGGTATGGAAGAGTCTGTTTTGTTGTGGTAAATGCCTGGTTATGTGTGTGTGTGTGGGTGGGTGGGTGAGTGAGTGAATGAGAGAGAGAGAGAGAGAGAGAGAGAGAGAGAGAGAGAGAGAGAGAGAGAGAGAGAGTGTGTGTGTGTGTGTTTAACGATTGAGTTAGTGTGTGTGTGGGTGAGTTAGTGTGTGTGTGTGATTTTAGAGAATGAGTTACAGTAGTGTGTGTTAGCGCGTGAGTTAGTGTGTGTGTGTGTGTTAGCGAGTGAGTTAGTGTGTGTGTATGTGTGTGTTTTGCGAGGGAGTTAGTGTGTGTTAGCGTGTGAGTTAGTGTGTTTAAGTAGGAACCTAGAGACAGCCTCATCTGTTGCCCAGGCTACGGTGGTCACTAGCTTCATGGGTCTGTTTGGCTTATTAACAACAACAACAACAACAACAAGAACAGCAGCGGCGACGGCGGCGGCGGCGACCAAGGACGAAAGCTGTCTGTCTTCGTATGTGTCGCACCGGAACTTATTAATTAACACACCACACACTGACTAGAGACGGTATATACAGAAGCTCGTACTGTAGTAGATGTTGTATCCTCGTGTCCCCCTCATAAATACTTCACACATTGACTAGAGATGGTATATACAGAAGCTCGTACTGTAATAGATGTTGTATCCTCTTTTCCATCATAAATACTTCACACATTGACTAGAGATGGTATAAACAGAGGCTCGTACTGTAGTAGATGTTCTATCCTCGTGTCTCTCGTAACAAATACTTCCTTCCTTATTTTCCATCCTTCCATATACAACACAAGGGATTTATTGACATTGTTGTAAAATGTTCAAAGTAAAACTCCACCTTGTAAAATTACTGATCTTTATTATTGCTTTTTCTCTTGTGTAGTACTTTATGGGAATAGTACACTTTTCGTACATTAGAGCACTTTGATTTATTTAAGTTATATATGCCAGGAAACAGGACCAGATTAATAAAAAATAATGGTGGCTGGCGTCTTTCTTGCCTGGAATAGTTTAGAGTGGATTCAGTTGCTCCAGATTTAACCACCAACACTGTACACTCGTGATACATCATTTCTGACCAGAGTGTGAGGAGCAGAAAGCTTCGAATCGCCTGATATTGCTCATTTCCCCACCCAGTACACCTATAGAGGCTGAGTTCGAATGCAGGGTATGTGTGTGTGTGTATGTGTTATTGTGTGCGTGTGTGTGTGTGTGTGTGTGTGTGTGTGTGTGTGTGTGTGTGTGTGTGTGTATTGCTCATTTCCCCACCCACACATATAGAGGCTGAGTTCGAATGCAGTGTGTGTGTGTGTGTGTGTGGTGCCTACCGTTCGTCTCTGGTCAGAAATTACGTATCACAAGTGTACTACCTTTTAAAGTAAGTGTTGCATCAATATAATATAACCATGATATATAGTTCTTGGACATGATTTCATACCAGAACACCAATCTGTCTGTCTCCATCAATAATATTTATAGTCACGTAGAGTCATATTTGTCGTCACCTGATATTTATAACCTGAAATATATTGGTATACTTGCAGTTTCTAACCAAGGGGCTATGAAGGGAGTATTATAATCTCATTGTAGTGTTTTGATTCCTCCAAAGTATGCCAGGAGACAGGACCAATGAATATATATAATGATATACTGTTGTTTGGAATAGTTTGGAGGAGTCATTTGCTCCAGTTTACCACCACCAACAACACTGTACTACATCGTAATAATATCCCCCATGATGTGATCTCCAAGTGAATTTACTCACGGTGACAGCCACGATAGAAATACTCAAGTTTACTCTATATATTATATTTACAAGGTACAGTTGCCAAAAAAGGTATTGCAACAACTACTGATACAACATTAAATATATTAATGTCCATAGTTGTTTGTAGGGATTATAAGTATGTATTACAGAAGGATATGTATATTTCCTTCTGTTATACATGCTTATAGTCCCTACAAATAGTTGTGGATATTATTATGGTTAAAGTTCTATCATGATTTGTCGCAATACCTTTTTTGGCAACTGTACACTCGGCGGCAAAAGTCGTGTCGCCTCACCTGCTTCACTGAGACAGGCAGCTAGTGTTCATGGACTCGAGAAATACACACTTTTTCTACACCTAATAATCTCGAGTCTGTGAACATCGCGTGCCTCGGTGAAGCAAGTGGTTAGGCGACAGCTGGACTTTTGCCGCCGACTGTACCTATACCATACATACATACATATATATATACGTAACCAGAAGCCCCATTCCTACCCATTTTAATCAACCCATATATCCCTCGTGTGTGTATGTGTGTGTGTCGCAAAATCTATCAGGGATTTCCCTCTGATGAAGAATATCTTTGGTGTTCGTCCCAGAAAAAGTCCTAGAGAGAGAGAGAAAAAAAAAAAGAGACAGAGACAGAGAGATGGTGTTTGTCAATGTCTGTTGTGAAGTAGATGAGAGAGAGAGAGAGAAAGAGAGAGACAGACAGACAGACAGACAGACAGACAGACAGAGAGTGATATACTGTTTGTAAATGTGTGTTGTGTAGTGGATGTTGATTAAGATAATGGTGATGATGTGTGATAGATGTGTGTGTGTGTGTGTGTGTGTGAGAGAGAGAGAGAGAGAGAGAGAGAGAGAGAGAGAGAGAGAGAGAGAGAGAGAGAGAGAGAGAGAGAGAAACAGACAGACAAAGACAGATAGAGATATACTATTTGTAAATGTCTGTATTGTGTTGTGTAGTGTATGTTGATTAAGATAATGGTGATGATATGATGAACAACAACACTTCATTATTCTCTTAGTAATCCTTTATGTACAAATATATCGTTCGTGTACATTAATATATAATTGTCATATAGAAATTGAAGGTACAAGTGAGTATATACAGGAATGAATGAATGAGTGAGTGAGTGAGTGAGTATATATATAAATGAATGAATGAATGAGTGAGTGAGTGTGTGTAGGTATGAGAGTGAAAATGTTTATATAAATAGTGTATGTGCGTGTGTGTGTATAGATGTGTGAGAAAATTATGTGAATACAAGTGTGTGTATTGGTATTTACGTATTGCATGTGTGTGTGTATATGTGTTTATAGGTAATTATGTTCTGTATATATATATGTGCGTGTATATATTATATGTATTATATAAGTGTGTGTGTGTGTGTGTGTGTGTGTGTGTGTGTGTGTGTGTGTGTGTGTGTGTGTGTGTGTGTGTGTGTGATAAGTACTGCATATATATGAGGGGAAAAAATAGATATATAATATGTAGGTGTGCATCACGTAAGTATGTGTGTGTGTGAAACAATATGTACTGCATATGTAAGGGGAAATTAAATAATATACAGTATATATGTGTGTGTGAATTGCATTTATGAGGGAAAAAAATATATATATGTAGGTGTGCATATGTATGTATGTATGTGTGTACTGCATTTACGAGGGGAAAAATAAATATATATCTATCTATATACATATGTAGGTGTGCATCATGTAAGTGTGTGTGTGTGTGTGTGTGTGTGTGTGTAAGGTGAAGTCTTTGTCTGGGCGTCTTGAGGTTCAGATCTCCCCTCGCGTCCTTTCTTCTCTGTCTCCTTCCTTCCCCTTCATTTCTCTCCCCGTTTATCGGCCAGTTTGCCTCTCCTCCCCTTCCTCGCTGTTGTAAGAGTTTCTCCCTCGCTCTTCCACCAGATTAGTTCTCTCCCGCCCTCCTCTTTCCCCTTCCTTCGCCTTCTTTCTTTTCCTCTGTCATCTCTCCTCCTCCCACCCTTCCTTCTCTTTCTCTCTCTCTGTGTGTGTATGTATGTATGTGTGGTCTCCTTTGTCTTGGTGTGTGTGTGTGTATGTGTGTGTGAAATGTTCGTCATAATAATTATTCTATATTGCTGGTGTGTATGTATGTATATATGTATGTATGTATGTCATCTTGGTGTTCTCATTATGTTATGATGTGTGTATATATCTGTATATTATATGTAACATGATTGGTATAGTATAATTATGTATGTATGTATGTATATGTGATTTTTGTCGGTGTACAGACGTGTGTGTATGTATGTGTGATTATATGTACTGACGTGTGTGTGTAGGTGTGATTTGTTTTTCTTGTATTACCCTGTGTGTGTGTGTGTGTGTGTGTGTGTGTGTGTGTGTGTGTGTGTGTGTGTGTGTGTGTGTGTGTGTGTATGGATCAGATCATTATCATCATCATATAAGCATTTCCCGTAAGATGTTAAAAGGACCCTGTGATCGTGTTTAAAATTGTAGGCTTCTGATTCCTCCTGAACCATGCCACGAAACAAGCTCCTTCTCTCTCTATAGATATGTGTGTGTGTGTGTGTGTGTGAGTGTGTGTGTGAGTGTGTGTGAGTGTGTGTGTGTGTGAGAGAGAGAGAGAGAGAGAGAGAGAGAGAGAGAGAGAGAGAGAGAGAGAGAGAGAGAGTGTGTGTGTGTGAGAGAGAGAGAGAGAGTGTGTGTGTGTGTGTGCGTGCGTGTGTGTGTGTGTTAGTGTGTGTGTGTTTCGTGGCAATATTTGAAGGACTCGTTTATATCCAATTTTCAGACCAAATGACAGGGTCCCTTAAGTAGTTTACCCTGACTGTCCCTTTTTTTTGTTATTTCCCTATATAGTTGTTGTTGTGTTTGTTGATGATAGCATTGTGTGATCTTCAGCTGGCCTTTTGTGGCATTCGAAGGTGATGCTGGTGATTTGTGATATTTTTAAACACCCACACACACAACAACTCAATAATACAATACAACACACACACACACAAAACACACACAAAACACAACACAACACAGCACGACACTATAACACACACAACACAAAAAAAAAAAACCACTTCACATGACACAATACAACAACACAACACAATACAACACAACACAAAAAACAAACACACACACGTATCATATGGTCATTTTTTGTCGTCTCCCTTTTGTTATACATAGATGAGGGGATCGAGGGTATAGGTAGGTAATGGACATCAATTTTACCATCCTTCAATAGTCCCCTCTTTGCTATTACGAGTTTGTTGTTGTTGTTGATGATGATGGTACACTAGTGATACATAATACCTGACCAGAGTGTGAGGAGCAGAAAGCTTCGAATCTCCCTGGTATTGTTCATTTCCCCACCCAGTACACCTATAGAGGCTGAGTTCGAATGCAGAGTATGTGTGTGTGTGTGTGTGGTGAAGTAGGGGGCTTACAGTATGTCCCTCACATCGGTCTTTTTAAGTCTTTTGGTGGATAGTTAAGAAATATTTGTATCGGATGCAGGAGATGAGCTGTACCACAAAACCAACCTACGAATTGCCCAAATACACTTCAAAACTCGGCTAGCTCATGTGACCAGACACTTGTTAAAATTGCCGAAAAAAAATTGCTGGTGTGACCGCGCCGTTTACCCATTACATTATTATCCAGGGGTACAAGGTAGGTCACTGCATCATCATCCACGTCACCACATGTGTTACCTTCCATGGGTGTTACCTAGATATACTCATATTAAAAACCAACTCTATGAATAATGTTTGAAATTTTAACAAAGTACAGTAGCGGCACATATTCACGCCCGTAGTTTAAAAAAAATATGAGGGCACTAATTGGAGTTCTATGAATTCTCCAAACTACTCCAGGCAACAGATTCCCTATTAGAAACACTGAAGCGTTTTGTGGCCTGGATTATTTGGAGGGTTCATAGAGCTCCAGTAAGGGCCCTCAATTTTTTTAAAACAGACTGTCTTCCCTTTACACCCTGGTCAAGGACTATTTTATATGACTGTACCAACGTGTGAAAAAATATATATACATGTAAGGATTTAACCACTCGTCGTAGTAATGTACAGTCGTGAGCACTAATAAATATACATAAATATATATAGTGAAGGGTAGGTAGGATGGTGATATAGTAGGATAGTAGGGATGGTAGTAGTGATTATATTAGTACGAGGTAAGATATGGTAGGATAGTAGAGGTAATAGTAAGATAGTGCTGGTAGTGATGATTATAGTAGTAAATTTAGTAGTGATGATAGTGATTATTATGGTAGTTTTAATAGTAGTGATGATTATGTTAGTAAAGTATAGGGGTGTTAGTAGTAGTGGTTGGTAAGTAGGTGGGTGTTAGTGGTAAAGTGTAGGTGTGTTTGTAGTAGTGGTAAATAAGTAGGTAGGTGTTAGTAGTAGTTGGTAAGTAGATAGATGTTATAGTAGTAAAGTGTAAGAGAGTGTGTTAGTATTGGTGGTTGGTAAGTAGGTACAGTACGTGTTAGTAGTGGTTGGTTGGTAAGTAGGTAGGTTGATGTTAGTAGTGGTTGGTAAGTAGGTAAGTATTAGTTGTACAGTATTAGGAGTAAAGAGTAGGAGGAGTGTTGATAAGTAGGTAGGTGTTAGTGGTAAAGTGTAGTGGTTGGTAGGTAGGATGGTGTTAGTAGTAGTGGTAAATAAGTAAGTAGGTTGATGTTAGTAGTAGTGTTGGTAGGTAGGTTGGTTGGTGGGCCTGGCTGGGTGACTGAGTGACTGGCTGGGGTGGCGAGACAGTTGCTAGGGTAGGCGGTGGCAGACGGCCCAAGGAAACAACGTACTAGGCAACTACGACCTCCCTTACTACCTCCCTCCCTCCATATACCCCTCACTCCCTGTATCCCTTCCTCTCTACCTCCCCTTTCCTCACTCCCTATATCTCTCCCTCCCATATATCCCTCCCAACTCTACCTCCCTCACTACCTCCCTGTATCCCTCCCTTCCTACCTCCATATACCCCTCACTCCCTATATCTCTCCCTCTCTACCTCCCTCCCTCCATATATCTCTCCCTCTCTACATCCTTCCCTCACTCCCTGTATCCCTGCCTCACTCCCTTCCTCCCATATACCCCTCACTCCCTCCTACCTCCCATATATCCCCCCCCTCACTCACTACATCTCTACCTCCCTCCCTTACTCCCTCCCCTACATCTCTCACTCCCTATCTCCCTCACTCCCACCCTACATCCCTCCCTCCTTCTCTACATCCCATACATCCCTCCCTCCCTACATGCCTACATCCCCTACCATCCTCTACTTGCACTCTAGCCCACCCCCACCCCCACCCCTACCAACAACCCATCTCCTTGCACTCCCCCCCCCCCCCCCTTACGAACCACCTCCTTGCACACACACACACACACACACACACACACTCCCCCATCCGTGTGTGTGTATGTATGTATGTGTGTGTGTGTGGGTTGACTTTTTTCTTGCCTATCCTTGTGTCGCGTCTACAGTACCTAGGCTATACCTCCTCTCTCTCTCTCTCTCTCTCTCTCTCTCTCTCTCTTATCGTGCCTACTTTATCTCCACTTATCTCTATCTACTCATCATCATCTGTCCTTTCCTATCCACTCCTTTTCTTATTTTTTTTCCTCTTCTATCTCCTCAATACATTTCTGCTGACTTCACCCTTAAAATAATTAACTAACTTAAACCCTGTCTCTTGTTTCGTAGGCTATCATTCTCTCTCTCTCTCTCTCTCTCTCTCTCTCTCTCTCTCTCTCTCTCTCTCTCTCTCTCTCTCTCCATTGTAATCCTTCTGTGTTATTTTCTTGTCAGTTTCTCTCTTTATCATTTGTCTGCCTTGTTGTCCCACCTCTGTATGTCACCTGTTGGAAGAGAGAGAGAGAGAGAGAGAGAGAGAGAGAGAGAGAGAGAGACTGAGTGAATGAGAGAGAGACGTAGTAAAGGAGGGAGGAAAGGAGGTAGAGAGAGAGAGACCCATTAAGGCCTCTAGGGTGAGTAGTTAAAGTAGAGGGAGAAGTCGTGAAAGCCTCCTTCCAACGTCCTCCCTTCCATCATCTCAGTTCCTCCCTCACCCCCCTCCATCCCTCCCTCACCCCCCTCACCCCAGCGTACTATAACTGCTCCCCTCCCTTATCCCCCTTCCCAACTATAGCTCCTCTCCTTCCTATAGCCAACTATAACTTCCCTTACCCCACCCACACACACCCTATGCAGTCAACTATAGCTACCCCCCCTATCCTCACTCACCTCCTAACCAACTATAGCTCTCTCCCTTTCTTACACACACCCAGTCAACTATAGCTACCCTTCTCCCTCCCTCAATCACCTCCCAACCAACTATAGCTCTCTCCCTTTCTTACACACACACCAGTCAACTATAACTACCCCTTCCCAGCAAACTATTGTCCCCCCTCCCTTATCCCCTTCCCAGCAAACTATAGCCCAGCCCCCTCTTTTATCACTTTCCCTCCCATCCAGCTATATCCCCTCTCCCTCCCAACCCCCAACCCATTTCTTCCCTCACCACCAGTACCAGTGAGCGACCCTTTCCTCCCCTTCACCATCACCGCCGGCGGCCTTCAACCATTGCTCAGCCTTGGGACCAGCCTCTTGTTGTCGTTGTTTGTTGTTGTTGTTGTTGTTGTCGTCGTCGTTGTTGTTGTTGTCGTCGCGTCCGTCCGTCCTTCCTTCCTTACGTTCGCTGCCTCAATCAACTACAATACTTTCAGCACAAAAAAAATTACACTGTCCTTCTCTCGTCGCGGACCTTTGAAAGTTCTGCATGTCTTGTGTATCCAAATCAACAACACACTACGTAGATCAATTATTATTATTATTCCATTTTTCTTGTACTTACTTTACATTTCATAGACCAATAATTCTTCAAACTCGGTGGAGACACAGACATTAAACACGACATAACGTTTTTGTTGTCAATATATTATACAGTATATTTACTAAAAAAAAGTCTATGAAAGAATGAATACTCAGACTTGTGCTAATTGTTTAGGTTAGGTTGTCACTTCTCTCTCTCTCTCTCTCTCTCTCTCTCTCTCTCTCTCTCTCTCTCTCAGGCATTAAATAGTGTTGCGTTGTTTATGGAGGTAGTTTGTTGCCAGCATACTCAGAGCATATTATTATTTTTCTTACACACTATGTGCTACAAAACAGTGTCTTCAAATTTACTGAGGTTATCTGTTTCTTGGCATAGTTTGCTTTGGTTGAATATTTTATTTATTTAATTTATTTTTTATTTTTATTTTATTGTGTGTGTGTGTGTGTGTTATATGATTGTGTGTTTTTGTGTATGTGTGGCTTTTTGTATCTTCATGAATTATTTGTGTTGGGTGTTTTAATGTATGTGTGGCTGTGTGTGTTTGTGCATTTGTGAATGGTTGTACTATGTGTTTGTGTAGGTGTGATTGTTTGTGTATCTTCGTGAATGATTGTGTTACGCTTTTGAGTGTGTGTATTATTTTTATTGTGTTGTGTTGTATTTTTTTTATGTATGTGTGACTGTGTTCCTGTATTCCTGAATGATTGTATTGTGTTGTTTTGCTTTGGTGTATGTGTAGTTGTTTAATTATTCTTTAATGATTGTGTTGTTCTTTTACGTATATATGTATTTTTTAATTGTTTTGTTGTTGTTTTTTATGCATGTGTTACTGTTTGTGTATTCCTAAAGAGTTGTGTTGTGTTTTGGTGTAACTGTAGCTGTCTTTCGTTGTGTCTTGCTGTATTTGTGACTGTGTTTGTGTATACCTAAATAGTTGTGTTTTGTTTTGTTTTGGTGTTACTGTAGCTGTCTGTGTGTCTTGATATATGTGTGTATTCCTAAATAATTGTGTTGTGTTGTGTTTTGGTGTTCCTGTAGCTGTCTGTCTTTGCATCTTCCTAAATGTGTGACTAAATGGTTGTGTTGTCTGCAAGGCGTATTCATTATGACTGGTATCGTTGGTGTGTCAATAGTCCTCCTCCTGCTTCTGTTGTTGTCTGTCTGTTGCTCCTCTTGTCTGTCTGTTCGTCCATCCATCGTCCTCAACTTGGTGGTATCAGAGTGTCAGGTTGTGTGTGTGTGTTGTTGTTGTTGTTGTTGTTGTTGTTACCTTCCTGGGTGAATGAATGAGTGAGTGGTTGGTTATTTAGAAGGTACTGACTGACAGACTGCTTGCCTCCTACTTACTTACTCACCCATTCAATCAGTCACTCTTACTATCCCAGCCACTCACTCACAAAACAAACCAACCAACCCACCCACCCACTTATTCACTCACTCACTCACTCACTCACCCACCATCTTACTTATTCACTCACTCACTCACCCACTCACACACAATCACTCACTCGTACGGTTCTCGCTTTTTCTGCCACTCCCAGTAAAATGATCCCTTTGACGAATGTAGCAGGTGATATGAGATACTACTATTATTATTACTCTACTCACCAACACCTGACAAACACGTAATCATATCATAATTATAGGCTTCATACAAAGTTACTCAAGTCAGGTGTCGCTCGATCTGTCATTGGAGGGGGTCGGGTTGTCGGTCGGTCGGTGGGTCTGTCTCGTCTGTCGTAGGGGGTAGGGGGCAGGGATGAGTATGGAATGGGGACTACAGATTCCTTCATACTATGCCAGGAAACATTAAGTATAGATGTATAATATGTAAGTGTAGGTTATTTGTTTTGTTGTATACTATGGAGGAATTCGTAGCATTTTAATTCACCACACCAAGAAATGATATGAAATGAAGGCTACAGATTCCTTCATACTATACTAGGAAACAGACTAACTGGTACCACTGTATATATACGTATAGATTAATTGTTTTGTAGTATTCTATAATTATATGGAGGAAACAGTAGCCCCTCAACTCACAGCCAAGATGATAGTATATAGAATCAGTGAATGGTTTGAGGAGGACGATAAGTAAGTACCATGGCAACAACAAAACAGGTATATTCTCGTCCCCAACACATTTTTTTATTTTTTTAGTACTGAAGGACATCGAGTAACAGACAGACGATGGGAATGGATCTGTTGTAGAAGTTGGTCTCCTGTAGTAATTTTGTTGTTGGTATTCGTAAGATTATTTAATTCACATGGCTCCTTTTCATTCACATGTTATAAAGAAAAATACTTGTGCATGTATATGTGAAAAGGTCAAAAGATTATATAGAATAGGAGGAGTCATATATGGTTGAATGGGTCGTATTCAAGAACATTCGTGGGACAGATACGATGGCTCCATAGACAAACCAACATTGGAGCCATCGTATGCACCACGAATGTTCTTGCATACGATACATAGTCATACGTATATTCTCACCTCAGAGAGAGAGAGAGAGAGAGAGAGAGATTGTGTGTGTGTGTGTGTGTGTGTGTGAATTTGTGTGTGTGTGTATGTGTATGTGTTATAAATGGATGTAGTGTACTTCCTGCTATTATTATTATTGTTTGTTCTCTTGTATGTATGTTATCTCACGTGTCTACTACCAAACTATTGAATTAGTTATTGTATGTCTTTGTCCATCACATTACACCACTCCATACCACTCAACACACCACTCCATACCACTCATCACTCCATACCATTCAATACCACTCAACATCCAACACCAATCATCACCCCTCAACACCACTCATCACCCAACACCATTACAACCACACCACACTACACTACACCACAAATTATAACATCACAATCACACCACACTACACCACATCTCAACATACCACACCACACTCAAAACCACAACACATCACAACAACACAACACAAAACCATATCACCACACCACAACAACACACCACACCATCTATATCAACATCACAACCACACCCCACTACACCACACAACACAACTACACCACATCACACCACAACCACACACCACCACATCCCACCACATCACACCAGAACCACAACCACACCCCACCACATCACACCACAACCACACCACAACACCACATCACAACACAACACACCATGCACCCCTCGTCATGCAGGCTGCCACAAGAGGGACGGCCAGTGTTCCTAATTGATTCTTAGCCTGATGGTAACACTGTCTCCTCCTCCTCCTCCTCCTCCTCCTCCTCCTCCTCCTCCTCCTCCTCCTCCTCCTCCTCCTCCTCCTCCTCCTCCTCCTCCTCCTCCTCGTCTACTCCCCTTCTTCCCTTCTTCCCTTCTCATCTTTTCCCTCTTCCTTCTCTTGGTTCCCTCCTTCGTCTTCTCCCCTTCCCTGGCCCTCTTCCTTTGTTCCCTGATTTGTGTGTCTTTGTTCGGTTTAATTGTTTTTGCGTTACTGCCACTTTCCCGTGTGCTTCTCTGATACACGGGCCACCGACTACATACATACATACATACATATTACCAGATGAGTTGAGTTGAGCTTGAGTTAACTCTTGTGATATAATAATACAGTATGTGGGTCACTGTATACACACATACATACATATACATATACCCTATACCATCTACATATACATATATTATACATACTGCATTGTGTAAATGAAACACATACATATTTTTACAGTATGTGGGTCACCGAACACGCACGCACACACACCCCTTATAATATTTTAACCACATACTGCATTATATACGTTAAATGTATACCCTTAACACACACATATATATACAGTATGTGGGTCACCATACACATACACACATACACACACACCCGTTAACCCATCTTAACCAATTATACCACATGTATTTATTATACTGTACATACTGCATTGTGTATGTCCACCTATAACACACACACACACACACAGTTTGGACCACAGTTGAGTGAAGGAGATCTAGACGTATATAGTGATTCATATGATGGATATGATTTACACAAACTCTTCCTCAAACTGTTATCAGAACATCAACTATAAGACTTTAGGGGAGATTATTTTCTTGGGGGTTTTTGGAAGGCTACTGATTCCTCCAAACTATTTTCAAGCAACAGAACACTTATTAGTTTTGCTCTTGTGGTCCTACCTACCTAGAGAAAGTAAATAAACCCACAATAATTCAGTTCGTTGGAGAAATTGGAGAGACTGATCGAAGCTTCAACCAAAAAAATAAAAAATAAAAATAAATAAAAAGGTGTTATAGTTATTTGTGGTGGTGACTGTATACCTGGGTTTACCTGGCCCCCACAAGGCTGCATCTCACACTTGTATTCTATCTCTCTCTCTCGCATCTGCCGACGTTCAAAAGCCGCCAGTGTGTAATTTAACCCCAAACACACTTGTGCTTCACTTCCTCCCCTTACTGCTGATGAGGCTGCCAATATATATTATACTCGTTTACTTGTAATAAATGAGTAATACGTGGCTGATTTCACATTTTATTTAATATATATTTTTTTACCTTAGGCTGGCTGCTGGAATTTATTTATTTTTATTATTATTATTGTTATATATGTTATTATTATTATTATTATTATATATATATATATTTTATCTTTACGATAAGTGATTTTATATTTACTTGCATGTTATTTGTGTCACACTTTATCTTTTCAAAGGTTAGACGTGATTTTATCACCAAGAATAGGCATCATCCACTTTGATAATAATAGAAAAAAAAAAAAATTACAAACTTAACTTTTAACAACTTAACAATTTCAATTTTTTTTTTTTTTTTTTTTAACACTCGACGATTAGGAAGGTATAGAGTCAGGTATAGTCTCTCAGTCAGTGAGGTAGTCTCTCAGTCAGTTAGTCAGTCTCTCAATCAGGCAGTCAGGTAGTCCCTCAATATTAATTATAGGACAAATCAACCTATTCCTCGTGGTCAGATTAAAAGGCTAAATGGTTCCTCACTATATATTAAGAAGGAAATTTTGTGTTGGTAAATCTGGAGCAACTGAATCCTCCAAACTATTCCAAGCAACAACAGAACAAACACCAATATTTTTGCTCTTATGGACCTGTTGTTTCCTGGCATACTTTGGAGGAATCAAGGCAATCCAATGTAACAAAAGGACCCTGTGATCGTGTATATATGAGAATTGGAGGCTTCTGATTCCACCTGACCATACCACGAAACAAACAAACAAGCTCCTTCCATATAATAATTATATAGGTGTGTGTGTGTTTTGTGGTGATATTTGAAGGACTCGTTTACCTCCAATTTGCCAACTACATCAAGTGGTTCGTTAAATGAAGGTGGATGGATGTGTGAGTGGGTAATGGATGGATGTGTGTGTGTGTGTGAGTGGGTAATGGATGGATGTGTGTGTGTGTGTGTGTGTGTGTGTGTGTGAGGAGGTGATTAATCTTGTGAGTGAGTGTGCAAAGTTAATGAGTTGGTGTTAAATGAAGGAGATGGCTGAGTAAGTAGTGAGTGAGTGTGTGTGTGTGTATATAGAGAGGTGTGAGTGTGTGTGTGTGTGTATAGAGAGGTGTGTGTGTGTGTGTGTGTATATATAGAGAGGTGTGAGTGTAAGGAGGTGTGTGTGTGTGTGTGTGTATGTACATAGAGAGGTGTGAGTGTAAGGAGGTGTGTGTGTGTGTGTGTGTGTAAGGCGGTGAGTAAATAATTGTGTGAATGTAAGGAGGTGAGGTGTGTAAGAAAGTGAGTGAGTGTTTGTGTAAGTAGGTGAATGTATGTGTGAGTGAATGTGTGTGTAAGGAGATGAGTGTACAGTATGTGTGTGTGAGTATGCATGTAAGAAGGTGAGTGTGTGTGTGAGTGAGTGAAGAAGGGACAGTATGTATGTATGTGTGTATGTGTGAGTGTGTATGTAAGAAGGTGAGTGTGTGAGTGAGTAAGGAGATGAGTGTATGTATGTGTGAGTAAGGAGATAAGTGTATGTATATGTGAGTGTACATGTAAGAAGGTGAGTGTATGAGTGTGTGAGTGAGTGAGTGAGTGAGTGAAGAAAGGACAATATGTATGTATATGTGAGTGTACATGTAAGAAGGTGAGTGTGAGTGAGTGAGTGAGTGAGTGAGTGAAGAAGGGCTGCTCTCACCCCAAGTGTACCATACTTAGTGCTCTCCACCCCTCTCGTTATGTCTGCCTGGGAGAGGAATATTGACATAAGGAAGGGAAGGGGAGCACGAACAAAGGAAAGAGGGAAGCAGAGGGAAGGAGAAGGGACACAAGGAAGGGTGAGAGACCAGAGAAAGAACGGGGGTGAGTGAGTGATAGAGCGTGCACAAGATAGAGGGTGTATATATTATAATATGTATTTAACAGAAATATATTTATATATACATACACATACATACATACACATATAAAAGTACTGATATATGTATGCTTAGTATATATACATTGTGTGTGTATTTAAAGATGATATATACTTTACACCGTCAACTTCCATCCATGTGTGTGTGTGATTTAAGATGAAAATAATGTATTGATAATGTATAGCTATTCATAAAAAATATGATAATACTTTAATTTAATCCTTATCATCCCGTCGGTGTGTGGAAGGATTTCTTGACTGTAACCCTACCTACTCAGACCTAAAGACATATATATTAAAAAAATGTCTGTATTGATATAGAAAGAGGGACAGAAAATATTCATGACCCTATAGCTGTGATCGTGTTTGAAAATAAATAATTGGAGGCACTGCTTCCTCCTGACTATGCCACGAAACAAGCTCCTTCCTTCCTTATATAGGTGGTGTTTCCTGGCAATATTTGGAGGACTCGTATAACTCCAAATTTCCTAACTACAATACAGGGTCCCTTAAACGAAAGTAGAATATACGAAGGAATGAATGTCCACCTGGCTGTGAGAAAAAAAAATATATATACTGCATCTATACACTTGAGTTGAATCTATCTATCTATCTATCTATCTATCTATGTGTGGTTGAGTGATATGTTGTTTGACTATGAAGAGACACATGCAGTTGTCATTGTTTTCTGTTTCCATCTACTACAACAATAACAACAACAAAGAGAACCTACCTAAACCTATACCTTCCTCCTACAAGACTGTCCTAAACCCAAACACAGCTGACATTTAAAGGTTACCACTACGATACTGACCCCATGCACACACACACACACATGCACACACACACACACACACACACTCACACACACACACACACATACACACACACACACACACCAGTAGTCAAGTTTGTTTCTGCTGCTGTGGTTTGTTTTGGTTTGATTTGGTGTGGGTCTACAAAGATTGACTCGACCCACACCTTACCAACCTTACCATCATATGTCTCTCTCTCTCTCTCTCTCTCTCTCTCTCTCTCTCTCTCTCTCTCTCTCTCTCTCTCTCTCTCTCTCTCTCTCTCTCTCTCTCTCTCTCTCTCTCTCTCTCTCTCTCTCTCTCTCTCTCTCTCTCTCTCTCTCTCTCCACAACCCTGACTATGTATGTATGTATGTATATACTGTATATATATATATGTTCACCTACAGTTTTTTTTTTTTGGTGGGGGGAGAAGGGAGGGAGAGAGACTGGAATTGTAATGTCAGGAAGTGTTAAGATGTAGACTATTGTGTGTGTGTGTGTGTGTGTGTGTGTGTGCAGTAGACCAAGGTAAGGTGTAGGTATGATGTCCTTGTGACCTGTGTGTGTGTGTGTGTCCATGGCAAGTAGACCATAGCAAGGTGTAAGTATTGTGTCCTTGTGACGTGTGTCTGTGTGTGTAGTGTATGTAAGGTATAATATAAGGTATCTAAGTACTGAAGAGAGAGAGAGAGAGGAAAGGTAAGGTAGGAAAGGTACTGTAGGTATAGGTATAGTGAGGGAAGGGAAGGGAAGGGAGGAGAGAGGAGAGGGGCAACGTGACCTGGTCTTGTGTAACTCTGTACTACTGTAGTGTGGCCAAGGTTTGCACCACCACTCCCTCCTTCCCCCTCCTCCCCCTCCCCTCCTCTCCACTACCACTACCACTATGCAGGCTGAGTGAGTGAGGCCTAACCCAGCTACGTTCGCTCGCTACAGTCACGTGTTGTTGAGGAGAGTGTGTGTGTGTGATTTGGTTGTTGGCCAGTTGAAGGTTTCATGATTATTTCTCCAAACTGTGGCGAAACTGAGGGAATTTAGTGATTGTGTGTGTGTGTGTGTGTGTATGTATGTGTGTGTGTGTGTGTGTGTGTGTGTGTTTCGTATACTTACATGAATATATTATATTATGAGTAATCTAGGGTGAAAATTCATTTTATTCCATATGGAGAAAAAGTGTAGATGTTTTAGTTGACCATAGCTGCAGAGGAGAGAGATAAACCTATTGATATATGGTAAATAAAGCGTGTAGTGTTCAGGATAAAAGACGGTACTTTTGTTGTAGTGAACGGGTATCTTTGTGTTGTAGGCAAGTAACAGGTACAGTCGGCGGTAAAAGTCCCGTCGCCTCACTTGCTTCACCAGGACACACGATGTTCATAGACTCGAGATTATGAGGTGTAGAAAACTTGCACATTTCTCGAGTCCATGAACACTGCATGTCTCGGTGAAGCAAGTGAGGCGACACGACTTTTGCCACCGACTGTACAGCCAGAAGTCCATCTTATATACTGTATAATATTATGTCCTGTAAGCAGCTTTTAGAAAGATTATTATTATAGTAGTGTTTAAGATAACAAAATTGATCCACAGGGTTAAACTCGACTTTTTCCAAGATGGGGATGTGTCGGATAATGTATATATATTTTTTATATTTACATAATAGAAATAATTAATGTCAGTCTTTAAGAGTATAATATTTTTTATTTTATTTTTCTTTATATTTCCTCACAAATTCTACTTTCCATGGCGCGTCTGGCACCTTTTGGCGAATACTAAATACAAAGGTTTAGCCTATAATAAATACAAAGGTTGATGTCCTGCTGCTGTAATGTGATAGTTAGTTGTAGTTGGCGTCACAAAATACAACCAGTAATGTCATGTCTTTTATTACAACTATATACAGCTTAGGTCCGTGTTTGTGCTTCTGTATACTTCTAGATCAGATCAGGTATTCATAAAATCATATCAGATTTTATACAGTCGGCAAAAAGAAAAGAAAAAGTATTAGAACCACCCTTACATTAATATTAACTATAACTATCCATAGAGCAGTTTCAATTTTTTTTTTCCGATTGTATACGATTAAAAAAAAAAAAACAAAAAAAAAACGCTCATTTCTCACGTGAAACTTTCTGACAGCTACGACGATGAGTACTAAAGAATGGTTTATTCATTGCCTGGACATCATGACCTGTGCCTATCATTGACAAAACCATCAGACCCCTCATCCCAGATATTTTTTTTGGTGTACAGTCGGCGGCAAAAGTCCTGTCGCCTCATTTGCTTCACCGAGGCACGCGATGTTCATATACTCGAGATTATTAAGTGTATACTTGTACTACTGAACTCGTCAAAATGATTTAAGGCTCATTTCGAAATAGTGGACGATTTTTCCATTCTTGAAGTACGAGTATATGTTATTATGACTAGAAATCAGTGCTGCGTCGTATAATAGTCCTTGCCATGAATGAGTGAACAAGCGCTTACCAATAAAATGTTAGCTTACACGTGAACTATAATTGTATGAATACGAGTCTTGGGTGTAGTACTGTACAGTCGGCCTCAGGTTTTCATACACAGAGTATTGGTTAACAGTGGTCTTTATTTTTTTTTTTCACATGCTGTATAAAGGATAATTCTGCTGACTGATTCAAATTTTATCCAAATATCTTCACCATGAAATTTCGGTGTTGGTAAATTAATGCACTCAGTTTTCTAGTTCATACAAACAAACCCTTGATGTGACAGTGGTGTATACGAATTGCCGAGGCCGACTGTACATACATACATACATACATACATACATACATACATACATACATACATACATATATACCCCCTATACACCATGCACTGACATCATCTTTCTATCCTCATTAGCATAAGTTACGAGAGTTTTGACCCCATGTATATATTGGACACAAACTATTACAATGGAATGAAATGTTTGTGTGTGTGTGTTTCGTACCAATAATTATTTGAAGGACACCGAATAATAATTATTATATATATGCCATGATTAAAAAGAGATAACGATAACGCCTACATAGATAGGTAGATAGATAGATAGATAAATAGATAGATAGATCGTTTATTGACCACAGAACAATCAATAACCTATACAATTTCTTCTGAATATTACTAACAACAAAGTACATTTTTTTTCTTTCTTTATCAATTGCACATACATAGATAAGTTGGTGCCGATGTGGTGGTCGTTGTTGTTGTTGTTGCGAGTTTATAAAAAAGTTATTGTAGTACTCGAACCCAACAACTTTGGTGGGAGTTTCACCCCCTGGACAAAACTAATTTCCAGATGCTGTTTTGGGGCTGGGGCATGGTGGGGGGGGAGGGGGGAGAGGGGGTGTTACTATTACTGTTGTTTTTGTTGTGGTTGTTGTTGTTATTGTTGTTGCTGTTGTTGTAGTAGTATTTGTTGTGGTGGTTGTTGCTCTAGTTGTAGTAGTAATAGTAGTATTTGTTGTTGTAGTTGTTGTAGTAGTAGTAGTTGTTGTTATTGTTGTTGTTGTTGTTGTTGTTGTTGTTGATAGGTCGCCTGAAATTTTAATAAAGGCAGGAACAACGTAATTCAACGGTGCTACAGTCTCATGGGATCGATATGGAAGCAAGGCAACAGATTCCTCCAAACCATTCCAAGCAACAAACAGACCACAAGTATTTTTATTTATCTACCTAGGTCAGTTTTTCAGGTCGCTAAAGAGCCTAAATTAACAGTATATATTATAGATAAACAGACGGACAAACTAACAGACATAATGCCACCGAAACTATTACCACGAAATAATGTAGACTCGACACGTGTAGACTTAATTAACTGGTGATAGTGTACAGTACAGTCAGTGTCCCTCATTTATTTAATTTTTGCTCTTTCGGTAATGTAATGTAGTCTAAGTTTTTTTTTTTTTTTTTTTTTTTTTTTTTATACGAAAGAGTTACACAATTTGGTTACACAATCTGTACATCCGGCGGCACAAGTCCTGTACACGTTACACCTGCCCAAACATGAAGTACGGTATATATACTGTATGGAAATATAGGTTTCACAGGTTCGTACTATAATGAACTAGGGATGTTTTTTTAATTTGCCAACTGGATATTGTAATTCTGAATGGTCAATGTGTGTGTATTTTTTTTTTTTTTTTTTTTTTTTTTTTTTTTTTAGCCTTTATGTTATCCTTCAAGAAGCGTAGAGTATTTTTTTTCATCTGGGTCTGTTTCCTGGCATACTTTGGAGGATTCAAGGTGCTCCAATCTATCAAAAGTATACTCTCCCCTTAAGTATGTGACAATGTTTATTCAAGTGTGGTTGGTTACGAGTCACAGCTATCTAATTTATTTTATTTATTTATTTATTTATTTTTTAATTAACAGTGGTGTGTGTTGTGGTGGTGGTGTACGGTTATTTTGGTGTTTATGTGCGAGGGTGTGTGTGCTGTGTGTGTGTGTATGTGTGTGTGTGGGAGGGGTAGGAGCTGTGTGTGTGTGTATGTGTGTGTGTGAGGGGTAGGAGCTGTGTGTGTGTGTGTGTGTGTGTGTGTGTGTGTGTGTGTGTGTGTGTGTGTGTGTGTGTGTGTGTGTGGGCTGGGGCTAAGTGTGTGTGTGAGTGTGTGTGTGGCACAAGGAAGCACTGAGGGGAGTTTTTATAAGGTGTGAGGCTTGAGGGGTACGTAGAGTCAGTAGGTGCATGTGATGGCAGTGATATAGAAGCAATCCCCTCACCCCTCCCTACCATGTCTTCTTAACCCTTATATACTGTACCTCCTACCCACCAACCCCTTCTGGCCTGTATGTCCCCCTACCACAATCTCCCCCCTCCCCTCCCTACCATGTCTTCTTACCCTCATATATATATCTCCTACCCACCCACGTCCCACCCCCTTCTGGCCAGCCTGTCTCCCTGCCACAATCTCCTCCCTTCATTTACTTTTTTCCTACAGTCAGTCAGTCAGTCGTCCTCTGCCCCTCCTCGCTTGGCTATGGGAAGAGAAGATTGTAATAGTTGTGGTGGTTGGTTGGTGGAGAAAGAGAGAGAGAGAGAGGTTTTCAGGAAGGAGAGTAGGGGGAAGGGAAGGGGGTTGGTTGGTTGGTGGAGAGAGAGAGAGAGAGAGAGGTTTTCAGGAAGGAGAGTAGGGGGAAGGGAATGAGAGAAGGGGGACGAGAAGGGGGTTGGTTGCCAGCATGGAGGGTAGTAGTAGTAGTGGTGGTGGTGGTGGTTCCTGTTGTCTTCATTCCTTCTCATTATCTTTTGTCATATGGTTTTTGTTTACTGGCGCGGCCCATCCACCTGTTGTTGTATGGTGTTGGTTGGTCTCCCCGTAGCAGGCCTCTCGTGTGTGTGTGTGTGTGTGTGTGTGTGTGTCCCCTCCTCAGCCGTCAGCATGGGCCGGGTTATGTAAGGTGCACCACCACCACCACCATCATTGCAGATCCTGGGGTCTGTGAGGACTAGTATTCCCACCACAGCCTCCACCACACATACATACATACATACATAGTAACTACCTACTTTGCACATCACCTCTTCAATGTAGTTTGTATGTGTGTGTGAGAGAGAGAGAAAAAATAAGAGTGTGAGGTGGAGATAGAAAATAGAGTATGTGTGTAAGGACGAGGTTGGCTGGCAATGGTGGCCTCGTGTGCCGTGTTCAAAAAGTGATGTTGTCGGGGGAGGAGAGCTGCTGCAGTCTGACACACTGATGCACTGCATGTGAGGCCTTGAGGGGCGTAAGCGGGTGGGGCCGTTACGCAAGAGTCCGTTGTTTAGCGGCTGCCGGGCCTGCCTCTCTCCCTCCTCCCCTCCTTTCCTCTCCTCCACCCCCTCCCCCTCCCCAGCTGCCTCCCACACTGCTTCCCCACCTCCTCTGTCCAGTCCTGCCGCTGCTCACGGCCCCATTCTCCAACGACGGGTGTCAGTGTGGAGAGATGCAGCTGCAGTGTGTGTAGGGGGGGGGGGAGGGGGAGGGGGGGAGAGATGTGTGGCTGGGGGGCAGGAACATATGGTAGGCAGGGCAGGGCAGGGCAGCAGCGGGCACCACCACTATACCCGACAAAGGGGGAGGCAGACAACCAACCAACCAACCAGGACACCACTGCATTGGGGTTGAGTAGAGAGGCCGCCACGCCGCCTCGCCTCACCAGAAATAACCAAAGGGGGTCATTGATACTAGTTAATTAAAGAAGGGTATACAGTGCTGCCGTGAGTCTAACCAACCTCCTCACTCACATTACTCACATATTCTCAACGTGTAGGGGTTAATGGGGTTTGTTTAATTTAGGGAAGTAGAGTAGAGGGATATTGATTACTACAAACAATGCTACTAAAATGATTGGCTACACATACACTGAACTTCTCTATATCCTGGTAAAGTTTGAAGGTACCAGAGGCCCTCCAATTTACCACAAAATAAAACTACTGCCTTTATTGCATGGAGCTCCTGTTGCACACGTGGCCTGCCCCTTGTTGCATGTGGTGTTTACATGTGCCTACACCCTTCTTGTTACACGTGCTGTTTACTTTACGTGTTATAATATTTTGTCTTACCTGTAGTTACTTCACTTGTAGGATTGCTGATTTGACACTTGTACTCGAAGGCCAGTCACCTCCAACCTGACAGTGTTGACATAAAGAGAGTGTTGTGTGTGTAGTGAAGAGTGCCGTCATCAGCAACTAATGCAATATATACAAAGTAAACAGCATAACTTACCTTCCTCTCTCTCACACCTTACTTTTCTTTCATTAATATTGTACTTATAGTAGGAGTATTTACAGCTAATATTTTCCGGTTCCAGTAGGGGTATCTCAAACAATTTACTGTCCAATGTTTTCACTTTTACATAATTATAATGTTATTGTTTTAAGTAGTGTGTAGCTGCTTGTAGTAAATTAAAAGATGATACTCAATCTATTTAATGTAAAGTCTATAAGCTAAAAAAAAAAAAAAATATTGTGAAGCTATCAAACTCTTAGGTGAGTTACCCCTATATGGATGATTATATTTGACCACAACCGTACACTGACTAACTGACCCCTCGTAGGTGATTGGTACTGGTGGATCGGTTTGTTTACAGTGTTGGTGGTATATCTGGACCAACTTTGATGGCTCTATTTGACAGTTCTTTGGGTTGGGTTAGGTTCATCCCCAGGCAGGCACATGTTTTCATATTTATTATCCCCTGTAGCGGCAACCTTTATTACATTGTATATAAAATAATAATAATAATAATAATAACAACAAAATAATAATAATAAATAGATAAATAAAACGGTATCCACAATCACATATTTTATAAAGCAGATGATATAATTACGATCACTTCATAATTTAATCACCACATTCATCAAATAATTCAGTCATAAGTCATTTATAGGAATTTCAGGTTCTTTCGTTCGGGTGCTTACAAACCGACATGAACAACAGATATATTTTTGCCATGTGTTCACTTCAACACACACACACACACACACACACACACACACACACACACACACACCACTTACTGAGAACTTTTTTAGCATCTCGAACGAAAATATAAGTAAGTGATTTTGGACTTATCTCACTTTTTATGTTGTTTCACAGATGAGGACAATAAGTGACCTCTCAATATTTAGTACTCAACTTTTATAAATATAGAATAGAAAAGAAAAATGGATGTTCTTTCATTACTTCTCTACCTTTCTCCCACCCTCCCTAACTCCCTACCTCCCTCCCTCCTTACCTTCCTCCCACCCTACCTTCCTCCCTTCTTCCCACCCTCTTTCACTACCTACGTCACTCCCTACCTCCCTCCCTTCCTCTCTCCCTACCTCCCTCCCTACCTCCCTCTCTACCTCCTTTCTCCCTCCCACCCTCCCTTTCTTCCTTCATTGACCACCAATAGGGGAAAAAGAAAATAATAAAAAAAGATAATGTTGTCTTGGGTTAGTTGGCCTCAGATAATCTTAGCATAATTTTACCTCAGTGTTGTTCTTAATATATTATTATTATTTAACCTCCGAGTATGCTAATTATTGTCGAAAAGTAATGTTGACTTGGGTATAATATTTTTGAGTACTAGGAATGAATTTACATGAGTAGTTTGATTATAATGTTATCTTTAATATCAGGTGCAAGTGTCATGGGTATAATACTATTTTTGGGTACTATAGGAGTGAGTTTATATGAGTAGTTTGTTTATAAATGTATCTTTAAAAAATCTCATGTGTGATGATTATAAATGAGGTTGTTGTTGTTGACTTGTGGTGGTGTCTTGGGTATAATAATTGTATGGCTATTAGGAGTGGGTCTTTTATGAGTTGTTTATGATTATTTTTTTTTTCCTCGGGTGTGCTAATAATTTATGAGAGGAATTAACCTGTTGTTCACCTGGGTATAATATTATGGGTATAGGTAGGAGTGTGTGTGTGTGTGTGTTTGTGTGTGTGTGTGTGTGTGTGTGTGTGTGTGTGTGTGTGTGTATGTGTGTTAGGGTGAGTTAACCTGTGTTGACCTGGGTATAATATTATGGGGGTAGGTAGTAGTGTGTGTGTGTGTGTTAAGGTGAGTTGACATGTGTTGACCTGGGTATAATATTATGGGGGTTGGTAGGAGTGTGTGTGTGTGTGTGTGTGTGTGTGTGTGTGTGTGTGTGTGTGTGTGTTGGTGAGTTGACCTGGGTATAGGAGTGTGTGTTATTAAGACTGGATAGGATTGGTGACCAAGGATACGTACCTTGACGCCACAATAACAAAACAACGATGCCAGCAGGGGAGCAAAGATGAGAGAAAAAGGAAGGGTGGAAGGGGTGAGGGGGGGATAGGAGGAAGAGGGGAGGGGGGGATAGGAGGAAGAGGGGAGGGTGTGAGGGGGGATAGGGGAGGAAAAAGGGTGGAGGGGGTGAGATGGGAGATAGGAGGAAGGGGGGAGGGGGGAGATGGGAGGAAAAAAGGTGGATAGGGTGAGGGAGGGGGGAGATAGGCTAGTGAGGGGGTGAGAGGGGAGATGGGAGGAAGGGTGGAGGGGGGAGGGAGCAAAGATGCGAGAAAAAAGGTGGAGGGGGTGAGAGGGGAGAAGGGAGAAAGAGGGGAGGCAGTGGAGCAAAGATGCGAGAAAAAGGGTGGATGGGGTGAGGGGTGGGGGATGAGAGGAGCAGCATGAGGCGGTGTCAGCAGCGGTGGTGGTGACGGCGGCGGCGGCGGTGATGGTAGCGGCCTGGCCTGGGGACTTGTTGTGGCTCCGACCCAGCACCTCAGCGGTTGCCCCGGAAACGTACCGTATCTGTTGGCGGCGGCGGCGGCGTCAGCAACAGCAGCATCATCACAAACTCATGTCATCACCACTAGCAACACCATCTTAACTAACTACATCATTATTATTATTATTATTATTATTATTATTATTATCATCATTATTATCAACAACATTATCTTCATTAATATCAACAACACCATCTTAACCAACAACAACAACAACAACAACACCTTCACCACCATCACCATCACCATCACCATCATCACCATCCAGGCCTCCATGTATGTATGTCACCCACCCAAGGCTAAGGTTAAATCAGGTGTGGCTCATTACTTTCTTAAATCAGTTCTCATTTCCTAATCACACCAACCATGATATTGTCACGCTTAACACCTCATTACTCTCACACACACACACACACACACACACACACACACACACACACACACACACACACACACACACACACACACACACACACACACACACAAAACGCCGCATTTCTAACCTCATGTCACACCTTCTATAGTTGTACTGTTATTCTTCTCATCTCACACTACCATGATATAACACCAGACATCTCAGTCACACTTCGCCTCCTTTGAAATAACTCGTCACACTAATAAGTCTTCACCCCTTTCTGTCAGTACTGTTACTTTATTCTCTTGCCTGCTGTACACACACATACTTGCCCCCACACCACACCACTTATTAATAACAGAACAGTACTCTAAGATATGACTGTAGTAGCTCTATAATGAACCAAGTTATATATACAGTAGGTGTATTACAAAGCGAATGATGCATGGGACTCAATTTGGTCTTGGTAGGTTGAGGCAAGAGTGACAAGTACTCGTGTATATATACTGTATAAATTAATTGCTCACCTCATTGGAGTTATAATATATATATAATTATACAGTAACTATATATAGACATTATCATCATATATTAACTATAGACAATACTCCATGTTGCTGTTCAGGTTAAGTTATTGAAGACAAAGAACATGATGTGCTTTCGTCGGCAAAATTTTCACGAGTTGAAATGCGAGAATCGATGCAACAGTTTCCGGCGTAATGGTTTTGCCTGTGGGGAGTATTTTTGCACACGTGGTAACCCATTTTATATTTATATGTGCCTTTTACCTGTTCTTGGTACTTTGGTGTATAAAAGTTCATTATTTCAGCCCGGTAACTGAATTCTCTGTGGTTTGAACGACTATATAAGCAACAAAGCGTAAATGGTGAAATGTGTTTTTGTCGTTCAATGCACAGAGAATTTAGTTGTATTGTTTGTGGCTGATGGAATGAACTTAAGTGCACCTTAGTATACAGTCACGAGACATTATACGTAGCCATCCAGGTATGCTTCTAATAGACTATAGTAGCCTCCAGGCCCGTAGTTTTAAAACATTTGAGGGCCCTTACTGGAGCTCTATGAACCCTCCAAATAATCCAGGCCACAAAACGCTTCAGTGTTTCGAATAGGGAATCTGTTGCACGGAGTAGTTTGGAGAATTCATAGAGCTCCAGTAAGGGCCCTCAATTTTTTTTTAACTACGGGTGTCAGTAAATATATATGAGACAAAATAAGCAGTGAAATTGGTACACACGCGATACATAATTTCTGACCAGAGTGTGAGGAGCAGAAAGCTTCTAATCGCCTGGTATTGTTCATTTCCCCACCCAGTACACCTATAGAGGCTGAGTTCGAATGCAGGGTGTGTGTGTGTGTGTATGGTGCCTGCCGTTCGTCTCTGGTCAGAAATTACGTATCACTAGTGTACATTCGCAGTCAGAAATTGTATCCCGATTCCCTGGCGAGGTGAATTGTAAACAGCTTGGCTTTGAAGGTTCGAACACCGGTGTCACTGAGACGTCTCCCTACAACACAAACATCATCGTGTCACGGGATCAGGACACAATTTCTGACCGCGAGTGTACAGTCGGCGGCAAAAGTCCTGTCACCTCACTTGCTTCACCGAGGCACGCGATGTTCATAGACTCGAGATTAGTAAGTGAAGAAAAAAACGTGCGTATTTCTCGAGTCCATGAACACTGCCTGCCTCAGTGAAGCAAGAGAGGCGACATGACTTTTGCCGCCGACTGTACCTCTGATAAAAAAATATGTAAATTAAAAAGTCTCCGAAGATTTTTTTCCTCATGACGTTGACCCGTGAAACTGCACTTGTTACTGAGATATTGTTTGTTCTGAGAGAGTGGGGCAATCGGAAACATCCAATATATTTTTATTTTTATGTTTATTTGTGATGTATTTTTTAATATATCTTACTTTTATTTTATTTTACTTATTATTACTAATATTTTTATTAATGTAATTATTTTTATGTTTATTTTTATTATTACTATTACTATTAATGTTATTATTTGTATTATTACTATTATTAATAATGTTATTATTTCTATTACTATTATTCTCATTTTTATTTTTATTTTTTTCATCTTCTATCTTTTTTTTTTTTTTTGAGCCAGCCATCGTTGTGTCTTAGATGCTTTGTCGACTCTAAACAATGCTGTAAACTGAACGCCTCAATGCCCATAATTATACCTGTGTGTGTGTGTGTGTGTGTGTAAGTCAAATATAATTGTGTCTTTCATTAGCATATTTTGTGTGTGTGTGTGTGTGTGTGTGTGTGTGTGTGTGTGTGTCAAATATAATTGTGTCTTTAATTTGCATATTTTGTGTGTGTTTGTTTGTGTGTGTGTGTGTGTAAGTCAAATATAATTGTGTCTCTCATTAGCATATTTTGTGTGTGTGTGTGTGTGTGTGTGTGTCAAATATAATTGTGTCTTCAATTAGCATATCATAATTGTGTCAAAGTTAATGTTGGTTTTTGTTTTGTAAAATTCATTGTTCGTCGACCTGTTTATTTATTCATTTATTTATTATTATTTGTTTTGTAGTGACGGTAAATAAACAATGGTTATACTATAGTTACACCGTCATGTTTTTAGAAGATTATCATTTGTATTCGAGGAAAATAAAAAAATAATAATAAAAAAAATATTCAATCCACAATTTTATTAAACACTTTTTTTTTTTTTTTTTTTTTTTTTCATACAAACCGAGATTATTTTTTGAGTGGCACTACGAACTTCATGCAAAAAGTACATTATTGATGGTATTTACGATAGTACGATGACGGTACGATGACGCCCTATATAGACACAACACAGAACCACCATCGTATGTCATCGTATGTCATCGTATGCACCAACGGATATTATTACTATTATTATTATTAATATTATTATTTGTATTTATATTATTTATCTCAGGAAGTTTGTGGGTTGGGTCGCGGCTCTAGTAAGAATTATTATTATTATTATTATTATTTTTCCTGATACAGTGATAATCTCTTACCAGTAAGTACACACACACACACACACACACACACACACACACACACACACACACACACACACACACACACACACACACACACAACACTCCTCACCTATAGTACTTCCCTAACGCTAACTTACGTACTGTCATCAGAATACTTAAGTACTATCTATAAAAAAACCTCACGTACTTTCACCACAATAGGTTTTATCATCACCACAAGATTGAATTCAGGCTATGCTCATAAATCCGAAGCAATATATATTAATCTGTATTGGAGTAATCATATAATTTCTTGGCTTGATCTGTAAATGTAATGCAATCCAAGATTATTTTCAATAAAAATCTTCACAATCAGGTATTTATTTGTAATTTATAAATACCGGAATGTTGTCAAAAATATTTATCTAAGTTCATATACGTATACGTATACGTATAACACACACACACACACACACACACACACACACACACACACACACACACACACATACATGCCACTTACAGCCAGGCAGACGCTCAACAAAAAAAACTATCTACACACACACACACACACACACACACACACACACACTCAGAGGAACACAGGTCACTCACTTTTTTAGCCAACCACACACACACACACACACACACACCGTAGAATCAACAATGCAAAATGTAATCCAGTAGTGACCACCAAACTATGTGTCAACAAAAAAATAAAATAAAATGTCCCTCCTTCACTCAGCGGCTCAGGAAACTAATGTCAGTTCATTGTTCGTATGCAACACAACACAACACAACACTAAACTCCCCAAACATTGTACAGTCACGGTCAATAGTCCTGCATACAACACCTTCCAGTGAGATGGCTTCGAAAAAATGATCCGAAACTATAAAATAATAGCTGTTGGTCTTTGCAATGTATTGGTTCATACGAGTCACTCAAATGGTTCGCTTTTTATTCACCATGTTGGTTGTAGGACTTTTGACCATTACTGTACACTCGTGATACGTAATTTCTGACCTGAGACTAACGGCAGGCACCACACACACACACACACACACACACACACACACACACACACACACACACACATACACATACACATACCCTGCATTCGAACTCAGCCTCTATATGTGTACCGAGTGGGGAAATGAGCAATACCAGGCGATTCGAAGCTTTCTGCTCCTCACACTCTGGTCAGAAATTATGTATCACGAGTGTACCTATACCATGCATGTACTCTCAACTACCTGTATGATAACCCACACACACACACACACGCACACACACACACACACACACACACACACACACACAGCACGGGGTGTAGTCAATACGCTAGCCACTACTAGAGTATGCATCAAACACACACACACATACACACACATACTGTAGTACACTGGAGTGACACGTGTGGAGTGGCTGCTCTCACGCACACGGAAGGAAAGCACTTGCACGCACACACACACACACACACTTCTACGCCATTTCTAACACGCACATATACTCACATTTTTTGTAGCTTAACTCGTGTGTTTACTTACATACATACACACACATAGAGTCACGCACATACATGCACATACACACACATAGAGTCACACACACATACATACACACGTAGACACACATGTATACGCGGTGCAACACACACACACACACACACACACACAGTGGCCAGGCTAATGTTATCACTGCGTTAATGTTATTGATCGTATGAGTTTGGCTCAAGGTCCCTCACTCTCTCTCTCTGCCTCCTCTCTACTGGGTACCAAGGTCCAGTTATACCATGGCCTTACTATACGCTTCCCTGTCTTACCCTTACCTCACCTGACTTGACCTGTTCTGTCCTGTCCTGCCCTACCCTACCCTGCCTTCTCCTGTTCTGTCCTACCTTACCCTACCCTGCCATCTCCTGTTCTGTCCTGTCCTGTCCTACCCTACCCTGCCGTCTCCTGTTCTGTCCTGACCTACCCTGCCCTGACCTGATCTGACCTGCGGTGTCCCCTCCTGTCCTGCCCTACCCTACCCTTCCCTTCCTTTTCTTTTCTTTCCTTTCCTTTCCTTTCCTTTCCTTTCCTTCCCTTTCCTTTCCTTTCCTTTCCTTTCCTTTCCTTTCCTTTCCTTTCCTTTCCCTTCCCTTCCGTGCCTTACTTTACTCTTCCTTATCCTGCCTCATTCTCTTCAATGTCTCACCTCCTTACCTTCCAACACCTTTTTCACTTCACTTCACTTCTGCATCAATTCCAGGGAGACCCAACAACACAACACAACACAACCTATAAAAGCAGAGTAAGAGAGTGGAAGGATACAAACAAGATATTCAGGGGAGGATAAGACAGTGTATTGTATTAAAATTTATGATGTATGAGTTGAACAGTGAGCATAGAGGAGTGACAGGCAGAGTATAATAGAAAAAAAAAGAATGATAGAATAATGAGATGAAACACTGTCAGAGAAATGAGAAAGAAAAACACACATAGACATTTATTAAGGAAAGAAATATTATACAACTATGGGGCCCTTATAAATTTGTAAAATATTTACATGACAGAGAAAGAAACATTGAATATGCAAAGTCTTAGCTTGGATATAATTATGGAATGGATCACAAAAATTAAAAATCTCTTTCTTCTTTTTTGTTTATATATTATGACTCTACTTTTCTTTATTTTATTTTTACCTTACGTTGTCTATTTTTTTATCTATTCTTTATCATTGTCTATATCATCACTTTATGTCACCCATCATTTACTCTGCTGTGCCTATTTCCCCTATCTTTATCTTACTTTACTCTCCTTTCTTCTCTTCTTCCTTTATCACTACTCTACCTTTTCTCTCCTTTCTTATCTCTTCCCTGCCTCTTCTTTCTTTCCTTATCTATACCCTTCCTTTCGTCACTTAAATTTCACTCATCCCTTTCTTCGCTATTCCCATTTTCCTATACTCTTATTTTACCATACTGTTTATATTCTCTTCCTTCCTTCCTTTCCTTCCTTCCTTCCTTCCTTCCTTTCCTTCCTTTCCTTCCTTTCCTTCCTTCCTTCCTTCCTTCCTTCCTTCCTTCCTTCCTTCCTTCCTTCCTTCCTTCCTTCCTTCCTTCCTTCCTTCCTTCCTTTCTTCCTTCCTTCCTTCCTTCCTTCCTTCCTTCCTTCCTTCCTTCCTTCCTTACCTTAAACCCTGCCCTTTGTCCTGTTATTATGCTATCACACACCCCTACCCCCATCTCCCCCCCCCTATCCCCACTCCCCCCTATCCCCTAGCCATGTCTATCTTCTCATCCTCTGTGTTGTTGCTCTTTCCTTGCCTGGCGTGATCAATATTCCTACCCTACCTATCCCCCCCTACCTATCCCATCCAGAGAGAGAGGCCCCACTCCCTCCCTACCCTACCCTACCCTACCCTACCTACCTATCCTTCCCATTAAGAGAGACCCCACTCCCTATCTACCTACCTACCTACCTATTCTTCCCATTAAGAGAGAGGCCTCCCTACCTACCTACCTATCTTGTCTAGCCTCTCCCTGCATCCTCACTCACTCACGACCCTGCCTCAAGTGTTTTGCCAGCCCCTACCTACCTACCAACCTACCTACCTACCTACCTACCTACCTACCTACCTACCTACCTTTATCCTTCCTTCGGTCTCTATTCTTATATCTTCCCTATTAAATCATAACCTGTCACTATCCTCTATCACTACATCATAACCAACCACACTATCACCTAACCTAACTTAACCTAACCTAAAATGACTAAATCTAACTTTAAGTAACCTATAACCTAACCTGACTAAATGTAACCTAACCTTACTTAACCTACCACACTCTCTCCCTAACCTACCACACTTCTTCCTAACCTACCACACTACAACCTAACCTACCACAACTCTCCCTAACCTACTACATGCAACTCTCCCTAACCTTCCACACTCCCTAATCTGTTCATCACACACATATACACACACACACACACTCTCTCTCTCTCTCTCACTCACTCACACACACACACACACACACACACACACACACACACACACACACACACACACACACACACACACACACACACACACACACACACACACACACACACACACACACACACACATTCTCCATTCAGACCTACTTCACACCTCTTTTCTGTCAACATTCTGCCCATCAGTTTGTGTGTGTGTGTGAATGAATAGTATCCCCAATGTGTGTTTTACATAGTGTGTGTATGTGTGTGTGTGTGTGTGTGTGTGTGTGTATGTGTGTGTGTGTGTGTGTGTGTTTTTTCATCAATATTACGTACCAATTCAAGTTGTGTGTGTGTGTGTGTGTGTGTGTGTGTGTGTGTGTGTGTGTGTGTGTGTATGTGTGTGTGTATGTGTGTGTGTGTGTGTGTGTGTGTGTTGTCATACAGTGTGGACAGGGCACAAGTAAATTAGAATTGGAGAAGGCCGGGTACAGCTCTCCCCCCCCGCCCCCCCTGCTCCCCCCCCACTTCCATTGACTAGGCTGACTGTTAATTAACGCTGTAATGAGGTTGTTTGTAATGATTGTTATAGTGATACTGATTGTACTATTACCCTCACCACCACCACCACTATCACCACCAACCACAACAATAACAACAACATCACCAATACTGCCAGTTACACCATCACCACCACTACTACCACTACTACTACTACTACTACTACTACTACTACTACTACCACCACTACTACTACTTTTACAACCACCACCAGTACTATCACCTCAATATTTATTACTACAACCACTACCACCACCACCACCACCACCACCATCATCACTATTATTACTACAACCAACACCACTACCACACTTATTACTACAACCACAACTATCACCACCATCACATTTATTACCACAACCACCACCACCACCACCATTAAAACTACAACCACTACTACCACCACAACCACCACCCTGACAACTAACTACTACCCACTCTCATGTACCACTGCCAACTACAACACTATGCAGGAAGTGACAGAGGTGGTGGAAGAGGAGGAGGAGGAAAAGATGGAGAAGAAGGAGGAGTAAAAGATAGAGAAGGAGAAGGAGGAAAAGATGGAGAAGGAGGAAAAGATGGAGAAGGAGGAGGAGGAGGAGGAGGAGGAGGAAAAGATGGAGAAGGAGGAGGAGGAAAAGATGGAGGAGGAGCAGTAGGAAAAGATGGAGAAGAAGGAAAAGATGGAGGAGGAGCAGGAAGGAAAAAGGTGAAGAAGAAGGAGGAGGAGGAGGAAAAGGTGGAGGAGGAGGAGGTGGTGTTGTTGTTGTTGTTGGTGTTGTTGATGTTGGTATTGGTGTGGACATTTGGCAGAGGTAGCCTATATAGGTAAGGTGTCACTCACTCACTGCCACCTCTCAAACCTCTCACCTCACCTTTTATTATTATCATTACCATCCTCCAGGCCGACTCTCACATTACTCACTCCCATCTCTCTATTTATCTATCTATATATCTATCTATGTCTATCTGTCTATTATCATTATCAATACGGTACCACATCTCTCTCTCTCCATTTATCTACCTACCTATCTATCTATCTATATCTGTCAATCTATATCTATCTATCTATCTATCTATCTATCTATATCTGTCTATCTATTATCATTATCAATACGGTGCCACGTCTCGTCTCTCTCTCTCTCTCTCTCTCTCTCTCTCTCTCTCTCTCTCTCTCTCTCTCTCCTCTCTCTCTCTCTCTCTCTCTCTCTCTCTCTCTCTCTCTCCTCTCTCTCTCTCTCTCTCTCTCTCTCTCTCTCTCTCTCTCTCTCTCTCTCTCTCTCTCTCTCTTTGTTTCACAGTCCCTTACGTGTGCATTGCCTGCAACAAAGTCGTGGGCAATACTTTAATAAGAGTTTGGGGCGCCCCTTCGGAACCGACTCAAGCCCTCGCCTCCCTTCCACCATGCACCACTGTCCCTCCTTTCCTTCCTTCCTTTCTTTTTCCTTTGTACTGTTACCTTCTTCCCTTCTGACCTAACACACACACACTCACTCACACACATACACACACACACACACACATGCAGTCGTCTTTCTTCCCCCCCCTCCTTTTCATTCATAAATTCTCTCTTTTCATGTGATCCTCTCTCTCTCTTCCTTCCTTCCTTCCTATCTTGGTTCTCTCTTTCCTTAACCATTAGTCTTGGTAGCATTTCCTTTCCCTCCCTCCATTCTCTCCTCCTCCCTCCACATCTCTCCCTTCTAGGCTCTTCCTGCTTGTCTCGCCTCCCTCCCATACCCTCCCCTACCTCACTTACCCTCCCCCTCCACCAGTCTCCCTCTGTTCCCTC